>JAXCLQ010052704.1:0-18409 GCA_035584115.1 Cedrela odorata | reverse complement strand
TTTTTTTTCTTTTTTTTTACAAAGTTGGATTTCATCTTTTGATTTAAATATATTATTGTCAAGAGCTTGTAGGAGTTTAACAATTGCAAGATTTTATTCTTCCCTCGTGAGAAATGCAGAAAATTAGGGCTTTGAATCAAGCAATTAATATTTCCTTTCTAGAAGACGTTTGGATGTGCCATCGAAATTAGAAGAAATATGTGTCTTGTGTTTTGGATAGGCACACAAATATGTTGATCAACAAAATCATGAGATAGAAATGGATATCACCCCATTATAATCGTATATGATATTTGTTAGACTTTGGTCAGACGTAGACGAAGGACTGTCCAATGACCTATGAAATGCAACTTCTTGAAGTAGTTGCACAATAGAATAAAAAAAAAAACTGTTTAGTTGCCTACACTTTTAACGTTCAATTAAAAAAAAACTGAATCAAGAGAGCGTGTAATTCAAGAATTTTTTTTCAATTTATTTTTATTGGAAGAGACTAAGAAAAATATAAGAAGTAGAGTGGTACTTACATTGTGTTAAGAGATTTCTTTCTAGTGTATGATTGATTTTCAAGGTTGTAATTTTATTATGAAAAGGTACGTAGTTCAATCTTTGTTTAAATTTTAGTCATTGGTAAAGAATAGATTCCAATTTGCATTATTTGATGTTATATACTTTTAATTTTTTTTTTAGTAAAATTGAAAAAAAAATTATTATTTCAACATATAAATGTATGAATAAACTTATTTGAAGGAAGTAGATTTTTTGTTTAAATTATGTTTATTCTTATCACTGTATAAAATAACTTATTTGGAAGAAGTAAACTTTTTTGTTTAAGTGGACGAAGTAATTTAGTATACTTATTTTTGTTTAAATGACGTTTATTTTTATCACTGTATAAAGGAACTTATCAAGAAGAAATAGATTTCTATTTAAGTGTATGAAGTAACTTCTTTAAAAGAAGTAAACTTTTTGTTTAAGTGTATGAAGTAACTTAGTAGATTTTTTTTGTCTAAATGACGTTTATTTTTATCACTATATGAAGTAAGAGGATGTTTTTTTAGACAAAGGAAATTAATTTTTTTTTAAACTGCAAGCATTATCTTAATGGATTTAAATTTGGTGAATTCAATTAAATTCATAAATGATTTATTGACATTTGGATAAGATTATTAATAATTTTAACCTAAATTATTGTACACTACTAGATAGTCATTATTTAAAATTATTTTATTTGATGATAGTGATACTGCCTATATTTTTTTTTCTTATATATTGGCCCAACAACAGGAAGTAGAACACTTGACATTTGGATAGTATTATTAATAATTTTATCGTAAGTTGTGGTGTATTACTAAGATAATCATTATTTTAAAAAATTTTATTCGAGGATGGTAATACTGCCTATATATATATATATGTATATATTTTTCTTTAATACATTGGCCCAATAATGGGAAGTAGAAGTATATTGGCCCAACAACGGGAAGTAGATGGCTGTTTTTAAATTTTTTTTAAAAAAAATCTTATATATTGGCCCAACAACGGAAAGTAGAAGCATATTGGCCCAACAATGGGAAGTAGAAGTATATTGGCCAAACAACAAGAAGTAGAAGGTTGTTACTATATTAAAAACAAATAAATTCATAAATGATTTGCTGACATTTGGATAGGATTATTAATTGTTTGGGAAAATACTCGGAGCATGGATGAAGCCCTATGGGCCTTGGGCTCACTAGATACTATATAGTATTAAAGCCTTTATAAACTTTGTTCTTTAAATATAAGGTTAAAGTAGTCATTGTATGACATCCATTTTCATACATACATGATTCATAGTTAGTTGACACATTATGGAGGCTTTGTTGAGTTTAAGTTAACTCATGATATGAGATTGAGTATAATGAATGTATTAATTAACTTGGATTTAGCAAAACTTGAGATACTGTATGTTGTCCTATGCTTACGCATACGACAATCTCACTAGCCGATTAGTGAGCGGGGTTAAAGTTTATTAAATTTTTCTGCATTAGTGACGAATTTTGACGTGTTAGTTTTTGAGAAAACTTATTTAAGTTATGCATGTATAGTTAAACTGGAATTTAGGTATAAAATGTCATATATATATATATATAGAGAGAGAGAGAGAGACCTAAGTATGTGATTTTATTTCTCTTTTACTTGCATGATAATACAAATAACATAAGAACTAGATTAAAGAGTTTTTAAAACTCAAAGGGTTAACACGTGAAATCACCATAGGTTAGGGAAAAAGTATAAATAGTGAAAAAATATGAGGCCATACTAAAATATTTATATTAAGGTCTAATGATATTACTAGGTCAAGCCCAAAATATTACTAAGTGAAGGCCAATATTGTTATGTAAACACAAATCCAATTTCGATAGGTTTAGGCCCAAATTCTTAAATCCAAAATCAAAGCCCAAATTTTTATGTTTTAATCTACAACTTTATAGTATATTCTACTCTTGTTAAAGAAAATAAAAAACCAAAAGAAAAAGTAAAATAGAAGTTGTAAGGGATAGCACGAACCGTGCAAGACAAAAGAGGGAACCAAGAGAAGAAGGCCCAAAATCGTGGAGAAAAGCAAGGGAAGAAAACCTTGGTTAAGAGAGAGATAAAGAAGTAGAAAAAAGAGGAGAAAAGGAAGAGAAAGAAAAGAGAAGGGGGAGAGAAATTGGTTTCTAGAGGTAAGTGTATGGATGTATATGGTTTGAAATTTTAATTCTTTTGTTTTGTATTTATTTTATGTTGAAAATTTTGAAGAAATGAATTTGTGGTTGCTTGAAAATGTAAATGTTGTGAAATGGTTTATATACATATGTGTGTGTGTGTGTGTGTGTGTGTGTGTGTGTGTGTGTGTGTGTGTGTATTGATGTCAAAGGAAGTGGAATTAGTGTAAATTTATTTGTGATGATGTTGAAAATATGGGCTGTGAGTAGAAATGGTGTAAGGCAGCTAATTTGTGATGATATGATGGAGTTAAGGTGGTGTTTAGGTGTTGGAAAAAATACAAATTTAAGTGTATTTATATGTAATTATTATGGTTGGGTGGTGTTGAATATAGAACAGTATATAAGCTAATTTTTGGCCAAATTTTGATGATGTTTCATGCATAGGAAGTGTAAAATTAAAGAGTCATGGAAAAGGGTGATAAAATTATAGATGTGGAAGTTGGTGTTATATTGCATGTGAGGTGTTGCGAAAACTGAAGTGTAACCATGTGAAAAGTGAGCTATAATCATACGCTTAAATATGTGTGTTTCAGGGTTAGAAAAATTGAGAAATTAAGTATTACAAGTCATGAGTTTAGTGGTTGGTCATGTTAAAAACATAGGGTCAAAATTAGTTGTAGATAGAATTTTATCGATTATTGGAAACACCGAGCATGATTTGAAAAAAATAAAAATTGAGCGAGTTCCAAACTTTGGATTTATGAACGGTAAAATTTTATGAAAACTAAACATATAGAAGCATATTATATTCGAAAATCAGCTTGTTTCATGAAGAGACGAGATAGCAGGAAAATTAGGAATATGACTGCCTTGTCGGAGGTCATACTTTGTTTTCTTGTGTCACATGCCAAAAACTTGTCTTAACTTGAGTAATAAGAATCGGAATTCAAATTCGTAAAATGTGATAGAAATTAGACTCAAAATAGAGTGTGTTCCCAAAAATCTAAGTTGAGATACGTTGCCAATTTTGAGTGGCACACGTTTGTTGCAAGCATAAGGTGTGCCCAGTTCAATAAAGAAACCTCTAGAATAAATTTAGATTTTATTCAATAGATATTCTAATCATATTAATGTGTTATTAGGTGGCAAGTTCAAACATAATACATATATTTATTTATTTATTAGATAGATATATTGTATTAAATCCTAACAAGGAATCATTTATTATAGATCGACCACCCGACCATCCGATGCCAACACCTTAAATCGAATATCTTAGAACGTAATGGGTGAGTAGATGGACATATTTTTCAAGTCTTAAATGAGATGATTTAAATGTTTAATGATTTTATGAATGTTTAAAAAAAGATTGACTTGAATGTATGTTTTATTTTTCGAAACATCATTTACGCGAAGTGTTTGAATTATGAATGGTTTGAAATTCGTTTTTAACGGTTACTTTACTTTATATTTTTCTAAGGTACTGCTTGAAAAAAATATTACAAATATAAATATTTTTTATAACTGTTTTGAATTGTTTAACTGTTCTATAAACTTAGAATTTCAAATGCATTACATGTATGAAATGAATATGTATGGAGTAAGAAAAATTTGGGAAAATATGTTTTAACATTTATAAACTGTTTTATAGATGGATTGTAGTAAAATAAATCGATTGGTGTTGATATGCGATGTATATATGATGAAATTTGTTACATGGATTTTATGATTTGATATTGGTGTAAAGTGCTCAGTGTGGTGCATCTGTACAGATGTTTCGCCCTTACTAGGGAGAGGCATAAGGGTAAGGATATAAACTTCCAGACATGATGGATAAGTTTCCCAAAGAGGTTTGATTTCTAAATGGTGGGCAAGGAGCCCACTAGGCTGTAACAGTTGGGCTGGTGTGATAAATCAGGGTCGTTACACTATTATTGGATAAGTAGTTGTCTTATACTGTACCTTTTATCCGGGCTAATGTTAATAAGTGGCCTTAATCAATTTATTATTTAAACTGGTACAAAATAATTCGTTAGTGGGTCTCAAGATGTCAACCAGAGGTACACCAAGGGATGTCTCGGGGGATAGTTTATGGGCAAGCCTAGTTTCTTTTATTTAATCATCCACATTTTAAATACGAAATTGTTTTCCACTTCAGGTATTGATTATGAGGGCATGAATTGAAAATTTATATGAAAAGTTATATTTGATTTAAACATGAGACTTGTTTATCCTAAGTGGATGGTTTAAGTTTCTGTTGTGAAATGTTATATTTTAGATGTGATGCTCTTACTCCTCTTTTATTGTTTTCAGATTAAAATTGTCCATCTATTCACTAAATTTTATGTATACGTTTTATTTTTAAAAATATTTTCAGATTAGGTTAATTTCGAGGATCTTGTCAGTCTATTCTCCAAATTTAGATTATTGAGGTTTATAGTGTATTGGAGACTCTATTAGGTATACAATGATCTCCTTTGATATTTATATGTTTTTAGAATGAATCCATAAGTTTTGTATAATTATTGGGTTCTTTAAAAATATTAAATCTATAAATATTGTATATATTTATAATATTATTATAAAACTTTATTTATATGGATGTAGTACTAGAAATGCAGAAGCATTACACATTCATAGGGAATATTAGTGGAAAGCATGCCTTACAAGTGTGTGACGGTTATTACGTATTCAGATCTGCGGATCAGAGCGTGACATAAGAGGCAACACCCTTACAAGGGTGTAAGATACGAAGCCCCCGTAAAGAAAATAAATTTGGTTATATAGAATATGTGATTTCAGCTTAAAATTTATGTGAAAGATTTAGTGTTTGAGCAAAAAGTATCGATACATGGGATTGAGGAGATCGGTACATGTACCAGAATATTGATACATTAAGGGTGTAGGTCGAAACTTGATAAAGGGATTAATACCTTTATAAAAAAAAATATCGATACTTTGCAAGTCAGAGACTTAAGAAGAAATTACAAATTGTCCAAATCGATACATATAGAAAAAGTATTGATACATTTGGAAACAAAGAGTTTGAAATAATTACAAGATAAACCAGATCGATACCTTTATAAATTTATCAAATCATTTTAAATGAATCAATACTTAGCCCAAAAGTATCAATACTTTTAGTTAATCTGAGCAAAATTTGAGGGGTAATTTTGAAATTTTTAAGATTTCATAAGGGTGATTTGGTTTTTTTGCCTATTATATATATCCATGAAAGGGATTGATTCTCAGTGTTTCTTCATTCGTTTTATTCTCTCTCTCTTTAGAAAATGTTTCTCTTTCTATCTCTATAATTTCTGCACAAATCTTTTCAAATCCTCTGCGTTTTTTGTCAAATCTAGCTTGCCAAGTGGTTAACTATTTTTTTTCCTCTTCAATTTGGTCCCAATTTTAGACTAGAAAAATCAAGAATGAGTAAGGAAGAAATTTGAGTTTCGAATAGAAATTGGAACTTTTCCTTTTAAACAGCGATTCAAGGTTTTTAAAGGCTTCTAAAAGTTACCTATAAGCTTAATAACTTGTTATACATTTGATTTTAAGATTTTGAAACATGTAGAACTTAGAGTTTACTGTTCACTCGATATTTATATTGATGTTCAGGTAAGAAATGTAGATTTGTATTAATTTGAGCTAATTAGATTAGTTTGATGGTTAAATATAAGTTAGTTCTCATTTGGAATATGTATATTCGTTTTATACGAACATGTGAATTTGGAATATTTTCTGCCATAAAATTTTATTGTTGAAAATTAGATAAATGACATCCATTATTAAGTCTCGAGAAATGTGTCATATGTTAACTAATAGAATTTAGCCATGTTTTCCATGAGTATTAATTTAGTGCATATATGTTAAATTATTTGAAATCGTAGAATTCATTATATTATACATGCATGGTATTAAACACCAAGAACCCAAGAGAAGAACCTAGTAGGCGCAAGGATCAGTAGTGGGAGTGGTTACCCTGCCCTTGTTGTGAGTAAATTTATGTATACATGAATATGCAAATATATGTGCATTATACATACATATATATATATATATTGCTTGTGTATTAAACAAGTGACTTTTATAGTTAAAGTAAACTTAAAATTAACATATTTTTCTGTGTTTAAATTGATATTGGGATAATGTTTTAATTGGTCTGCAGCTTGAATTTATTTGATATACATGTTGAAATGGTCAGGAAAGCTGGATTCGATTTATACAATTTTTAATCACTATTTGAGAATGATTTGATTATTCATATATATTAGTGATGTGACCAGTAGATCAGTTATTGATTCATGGTCAGTGGGCCTGTTTATTGATTGTAGCTACAAGGAGGTAGTTTATGCATGGACCTATTGAGAGGTCGTATAGGTGAGTGAAGGCACAGTAGGGCTGGTATAAAAGGTAAGTTCATAGCAAACCCACTATGTGCTGAATGCATGTATGTGTAGTTATAAATACCCTATGGAAAGTCTTAGTGGTTTGATAGGGTTATCTTAAATTTAATGGATTTACAAGGACAGTCACTCATGTCACCAAGTGACTATTCGAGGCCAACATCAGTGAGACCAGCGATTATTTTTATAAATGCATACTTTGCAAAAATAAATAATTTTTATAAAACATGACAAATAGTTTTTGGTTTTATAAGAATTCATTACATATGGTTTTATATATAAAAGACTCACTGATGGTTTTAACGTTACCTCGACTAAGGTAGCGGTCGAGAAAGTATGGCCAATCTTGTTTGTTTGTTTTAAGCTATAAGTAGACCCTTAAATTGTTTTATGATTATTTAATTAAACGAACATATGTGTGTGTGTGTGTGTATTTTATTCACTCACTGAGTATCTTCGTATACTCACCCCTTACCATTATAGCTTTCAGGTTAGGCGTGTTAGTTCTCGTCTGGCTAATGATAGTGGTAGAGAGCCTACAATGGTCTGAGTAGTTTTTCTTTCTTGACTCACATATGTACCTTAGGTCTATTGAAAATATTTATTGATATATTTACTTGGGTTTTGTAATGTAGTTGTAAACCAAACGATTTATGTAAATGTTTATATTTGTTCAACCCAAACAAAAATGATTTCCATAATGATATTTTATTTATTTGATATGTGTTGTAAAAAAATTGATTATAAATGATCAATTTTTTGATAATTATCCCATAGATGGAAGTTATTATTTTGTACATTATTTTTTAGGTTTTAATGATCTACAAGTAAGCCTTACAGACTCTTATGATACATTCCGAGTATAAAAGGTATATTATGAGGGTTTGTGATGATTATCACGGGTGGACCCTAGATTCGAGGTATGACAGTCTTAGCCACTAGCAAAGGTCTCATAAAAGAGTGGTGGAATCCAAGACCTATCTCAGTGAACGAGACCTCATAATGAAGATCTCGAGTATGACGTGGTCCAAGACTTTCTAAGTTCAATAAAATATCTTTGTCTAAACGTGGAAACCCGAGACCTTTTTTCCTAATAAAGAAACTCGAGTATAACATGATAAGGGCCTCGGGTAAGTCATTAGAACCTGAGGCAACTTTTATTAAAAAAGAAGGTCTTAGATGTGATGTAAGGCTCTGAAACCTCTCATTAGCAGTTATTTCTAGACGTTGAGAAGTTCAAACCACTTGGATTTTTCCAAAGATAAAGGAGGATTTATAGCTCGATGGTAATATTCCACAAATAAGGCTCATAATCCTGTGGTCCTCAGAAAACCGATGAATATGGGATAATGACATGTTAAGTTAGAAGATGAGAGCCTTGAGGCAGCTAAGTCTTCTAGCCAAGCCTATGTGGTTGAATCCAGTTTCCATAAAGCATTTGGCTTTAAAAGAAAGTGAGGAAAAAAGTTTTTTCAGGATGGAAAGATATCGAATACCTCAACAAAAAAGCACCAAAGAGGTAAGCGTATTGGTAAAAAGAGGGATAAAACCAAGTTAAAATACTATAATATTGGAAAGATGAGTCATTTCGCTTGTGAATGCATTGAGCCGAAAAAAGTAAAACCCTTTTTCACCCTATATGAATTATGCTTATGTCTCCAACTCTGTTTTTCTTACCGAATCTTGTTCATTGTGAACTGTAGACTTAGGAGCAACCGGCCCCATAACTAGGGATCGAAAAGCATATGTAGAGTATTGTCGAATAAGTCAATGATCAAAATAGATATACATAAGAGACAACTCTAAAGTTAAAGTCAAAGGAGTAGGCACTTGCAAATTGACTTTGTGTAGTGGCCAAACCTTTCTTCTTCATGATGTCCTGTATGCACCAAGAATTCAATGAAACTTGGTTTCTATAACCGTTCTTCTAAGACTAGGCTACTCTTTAAATTTTTATAGTGTTTCTATGGATATTATGTTTAACACTGTTTTAATTGACATTGGATATTTACTTTACTTAATGATCTTATTTATTAAGATACTGTAATGAATGATTTTAATTATGATAATAGTTGTTTTTCCTTAATCACTTATGTTAGATCTAATGATGTAAATGTCAACAATTGACATGCTAGACTAAGCCATATAGGATAAGAAAGAATTAAGTAGATTAGCCAAGCTAGGCTTATTAGGCTCATTATTTAAAATAGAAATGCATATATGTGAGAATTGTCTAACTGGAAAAACAACTAGGAAACCATTTGGTAAAGGAACTAGAGCTGAACATTCGTTGAAATTAATTCATTTTATCATATGTGGTATGATGAGTGTAAAGGTTAGACTTGAAGCCTCATATTTTATTACATTTATTAAAGATTTTACACATTATGGTCATGCCTATTTGATCTCACATAAATTAGAGGCATTAGATTACTTTAAATTGTATTTGAATTTAGTGGAGAATCAATTACACAAAAGAATTAAATCTTTACAAATTGACCGTGGACATGAATATCTTTCTGACCAGTTTAAGGAAATGTGTAATAAGAAAGGTATAGAATAACAATTGATTATTCCTAGAACTCCGCAACAAAATGGTGTAGCGAAAAGAAAGAATAAAACATTGCTTGAAATGGTAAGGTCAAGGATGGCACAAGCAAATCTACAAGTATCGTACTATAGAGATGTTTTATTAACTGCAACTTATATACTTAACCGAGTTCCTTCCAAATCAGTTATTTTTACTCCATGTAAATTATAGACAAGCAGAAAACTTGAACTAAATTACATGCGACCATGGGGGTTTGCAGCTAATATTTATGATATGTCTTATAAACATGGGATGTTGAGTGCAAAAGAGAAGAAAAAATGTATCTTTATACGATATTATGAGTATTCTAAAGGATACTTGTTTATTGGTGAACATATAAATGGTCAAGTGACTGAATTGGAATATAGAGATGTCAATTTTCCCCAATGTAGATGATATAGATAAGGCTACTTAATTTTATAAATTAGATAATTATACTAGTAGTATCACTTCTTGTCCACAAATAATAGAAAATGATAATTTACTCGGACATGCGATCTCTAGAGGGAGTGATATATTTATTGAATCAATTCAGACGAATCATTCAATGCGTTGAACCAATCGAGAATCAGTTCCACGTCATTGATTTGAAATCGAATGAGAAACATTCATGGTTGCTTCTCATGATAATGATGAGCCTAAAACAATAAATGAAGCTCTCACTTTAAATGATAAGAATCTCTAAATGAAAGCAATGTACGAGGAGATGAAATCAATGAAAACCAATTACATTTAGGACTAGGTTGACTTACTGCTTAATCGTCAAGCTATTAGAAACAAATGGGTTTTAAGGATCAAGCGTAAATCTAGTAGCATAATTAAAAGATATAAGGCACATTTAGTCGTTAAAGGCTATACTCAAGAAAATGGTATAGACTATGAGAAAATTTTTTCTCTTGTAATAAGATTTTCTTCAATTCGATTAATTCTAGCTATTGTCGCACATTTAGACATTGAATTACATTAAATGAACGTAAAGACTATATTTCTCAATGAAGAACTAGAGGAAAGGATATATAAGGATTAGCCAAAAGGTATCATTGCCAAAGGACAAGAGAGCAAAATTTGCAGGCTTAAAAGATTCATGTATGGTCTAACCAAGCCTTTAGATAGTGGTATGTTAGGTTTCACTAAGTTGTAATAACATATGATTTTATTATGACTAAAGAGGATCATTATGTGTATGTCAAATGATTTAAGGATAATTTTGTAATATTATCTTTGTATGTAGATGATATTTTATTAGTTGAAAATAACAAAAATTTTGTGTTAACCATAAAAATTGTTATCTTCAAATTTTGAGAAGAAATATATGGGTGAAGCAGTTTATATTTTGGGAGTCAAAATCTGAAGAGAACGGTCAAAGAAACCTCTTGCTCTATCACAAGAGACATACATTTGAAAAATCCTTGAACAATTCAATATAATTGCTTGTAAGCCTATGGATACTCTAATTTCAAAAGGACAATTTCTTAGCCCTAATATGTGTCTTAAAACTTCACAAGAGAAAGAAATAATGGTGAAAGTTTCATGTGCCAACGTCATAGGAAGTCTCATATATGTTATGATGTGTACAACCTCGATATTTTTTATGTTGTGAGATTAGTGAATATATACCAATTAAATCCTGGATGAAAGCATTGGAATGTTGTCAAGAGAATACTAGCATATTTGAAGAGTATTGCGGATTATTCTCTATACTATCAAAAATGAGATTTATGCTTTAGTGGATATACTAATGCCGATTGAAGTAGTGATTTAGATGAACGAAAATCAATGCCAAGATATGCATTTTTATTTAGTCGTAGTGCTATTTCATGGAGTAGCAAAAACATGAATAGCTCTATCCACGATAGAAACTAAATTTGTAGTATGTTCTGTAGTAGTACAAAAGGCGATTTGGCTTAAGAGATTTCTTAAGGATCTCAAGATTGACACAAATGCTTCAAAACTAGTGATATTATATTGTGACAATTAAACTGCAATAGCTTATGCCAAAGATGCAAACTATCATGGCAAGTCAAAGCATAAAGAGACAAAATTTAACTTTGTTAGAGATATTGTAGAAAAAAGAGAAATGTTGATACAATATATATCTACTCGTCAAATAATAGCAGACCTATTTACTTAGCCTGTGACCAGAAATTTTTACTTGCCATATGTTAGGTTGTTGGGACTAAATAGATTATGATATTGTTATAATATTTGTATTAAATTAACATTGTTTATAATATATCTACTAATTATATATTCTTGTTTGATATTATCATATTTACACATATTTTATTAAGATAATATGTCGTTAGGGTAGACCAACTTTCTTACACCCTTTGTCGCTATGTGAACGAGGATTGAACTTAAATCCGTATGGTGATTGAGATCAAAGACATAATTCATACTATGTATGCTCTTTATAATTCATAATCCATGCCATGTAAAAGTTAAATCATTGTAGCACATAATTCATACTATGTGTGCTTTTTATATGAAAATATGAAAAATGAGTGAGTAAATCTTTGTCTCTTCATTGTGTAAGTTTCATTGAGATTAAAAATGATTGATTTCTGCATGTATCCTATGTTACTATTTATTATATTTTGAAGTATTTAATTGATAATTGCTACTTTAACATGTTATCTATGGCTATGATATAATGCAATATATGAAACATGTTTAATAAAGCAGTTAATTTGAAACTAAAAGATGTGAGTGTGATGAGAATTTTTTTTTTTAGTTCTTACATTAAATATATGTGTTCATTGGTTGATTGGTTGTATATACCACACTAGGGGTTTATACAATTATAAATACATGAGTATTACGAGTAAAACATAATTTTTTAATAAAATGATTGAATATGCTATAATTGATGTAACAAAATAAGTCTGGGATATAATGAACAAAATTTGAAAATTTCTTGTATATACTTACGATTGAGAATTTCAACTCGTGTACATATCATTGTACATTTTTGTGTTGATGAGCCATGCGATATATTTGCTCGTATAAAGACTCTATTATGACTTAGTATCAATTCTCTCTTTGTTGTTTATTACTGCTCAACATCCCATCATGTGTGAGTAGGAGATGTTGAACTTGGAATAGACGCCCATGATAGGCTGTCCAATAACCCAATTCAACTCATGAAATGCAGATGTTTGAAGGAATTGCATAATTGAATTAAGAAACTACTTCAAGAGTTGCCCACTCTTAACTTTCAATTAAAAAAAACTGAATCAAGAGAGCGTGTAATTCAAAAGAAATTCATTTTATTTTTATTAGAAGAGGAAATACAAAGAGTAGAGTACTTATATTGTGTTCAAAAAAAATTTTTCCTTGTGTCAATTATATTTGAGGGAGAGGTCTTGTAAATTTATGTATTATTTAAAATAACAAACTCTACATGTGTTGCATTGAATGTTTGACATATGAAGAAATTAAATTATAAATCTCTGAAAAATTATAATTATTTCTACTTTCTAAAATTGAAATTGTCAATCATCAACAGCTTAACACTACTCACACTTTGTGCGGCGAGCATGATACACTAAAAAACGTGAAATGAGATTCCCATGCTATATGGAAAGAAGTAAGACTTACAACTCAAAATGTTAGTAATTAATTGTGAGATGTTTTAGGTAATGTTACAGTTATCTGTGGCGACCACAGAGCGAATTAGGGATGACAATTTTGTCCGCAAATTCGCTCCTACCCGATCTTTGTGGTATGGGTTTGGTATACTTTTTAGTGAGTTTTGGAAGAATTTAGTAAATAAATTTAAAACTCGCAATAAGTTTGGGATGGATATGGGTACAGATAGTTTTCTGCGAGTAAATCCACAGAAATATCTTGTTAAAATTATCAAAATGACTTTGTTTTGATATTAATATTTATATTTTTTCTGTTCACGTCTATTTATATCTATTGTCTATTATACTATCTCATTATCAATTATTTTTTAAATATTTTTATTCTACAATAATCATTCTATATAATACATATTTATTTATTTTTTTAATTATTAAATTATATATATATAAATTTTTAAATTAAATTATTTAATTTAAGTTAGAGATATTAATTTTGAGCAATTAATTATTGACTTCTTAAATTATTTAATTTAAGTTTGAGATATATATTAATTTTGAGATTATTCACCTCTCTAATGTAAATTTAGTGATTGACATGCGACTAGTATTTTATTATTTTATTGTAGAGGAGCAGAATCACTATATTTCTGGATTATCTTCTTTCTTTGAAACAATACAAACAAACTTAAAACTGAGCGTTGGAGGGATGCGCCATGCCCAATCAATAGTGCAACGCAAGGGCGACGCTCGAGGAACCCAGCAGCAAGCTGCTGTTATGGAACCTCCCCCTAGAAAAATAAATTTAATATCATGAGGGACAATGTCCCACGTATCAGATATTAAACTGATAAGAACAGATACTACACTTGATCTTAGCCAAAAGGCCGAGAAAGGTATGATTTGTTTATTTGCTTATGTTGCCTTTAGTACTCAACGCTTGTTGACATTGCATTTGTATCTAATCCATGTGGGAGTAATTAGCAACATCCATTACTACCAATATAGTTTCTTTCTATGTAATACCATTCTTTCTGTTAGTCCTTAAATCCGGAAATCAACATACCTATATGCGATTGTGTAATTTATTTACAGAGTCGCATGCAGTGCTGGTGCTATCCATTCTCAAATTCCTGGATTGAAAAGGTTAACAGGTTTGTTTTTCATCTTTTGAATTAATTTACTTTGTCAAGGGCTTTTAGAGGTTTAGGAATAGCAAGATTTTTTTATTCCCTCGAGAAAAGCAGAAAAATTATAACTCTTAATCAAGCAATTAATTTTTCCCTACTAGAGGAGGTTTGGATGCACTGTGGAAACTAAAAGTCTAAAATCAATCTTTTTGTGGTGTATCATTACCGAATAGAGTTTGGAGTGAAATATAAAGGATAACTTCCTCATAGCTTGATCCAAATCTGAATCTATATATGGAGCAGGAGAAATCGAACAAAATTCATCTTATAAATTTGCTAGACGTGAAGAAATGCATCCAACATAGACTGAATCACGTTACTAGTTGAAGAAGAAGACAAGACTGTCAACTATGTAAACATCATCGTGTGACCTGTGAGATATGTATCTTGAAAGGTGAAACAAATGAAGATTTGAAAAATCGTAATTGTTTCTATTTGGTTAAACTGAAATTGTCAATCAGAATCCCAGATTCAACAGCTCCACATCACTTCCTCTTTGTGTGACTAACATGGAACATTAGAATGCGTGAAATAAGATTCCCACACTGCTGTGCTGACAATGGAGTTTGTTTGTGTTTTCCTTAGTCCTAGAGGATGTAATGAATCTATCCACATTTTAGCAAAGTTTTTTTAATAAAGCTTGCCTTGACTACTGATACGAACAGTAATGAATCTACCCACATTTTGGCAAAACTTTTTTAAGCAAAGCTTGCCTCGAGTACTGATACAAACAGGGTATGGTTGGAAAATGCTCCAATAGAAGTTCTTAATAAATTATTGAGTAACAAAGCTACCAAAGAACATAATCATAATGGGAATATACCAAAACATTGCCTGTCCGAGTGACTTATGTTTATAATAGCCCAAAATCATAGACGGGATCTGTTCAGCTCATATATAGAAGAAATGTCAACAGAATGAATTCAGATACTGTACAAAATCAAAGAGTGCCACAAATAAAAATGGTACCAAGTGTTGGAGGGGTGCGGCCAAGGGTAAATAAATTTAATAACATTTGGGACAATGTCCCAAGTATCAGATATTAAACTGACAAGAACAGATAGATACTGCACTTGATCTTAAACTAAAGGCTGAGAAATGTATGCTTTATTCAATTACTTCTGTCGCCTTTAGTACTCCACTGTCGTCGTCATCCGCCTTGTATCTAATCCAAGTGGGAGTAATTAGCATGATACATTACTAGCTATTTAGTTTCTTTCTGCTTTACAGCATTCTTCTGTCAACCTTTTCTTAAATCCGGAAATCAACATAAAACGTAATGTAATGTACCACTTGTAGAGTTGTTGTGCTGGTTATTGTCAAATTCCTGGATTGAAGTTTGACATATCAGTTAATTAGTTATCTATTTGGTCTAATTTCTGAATTTTTTTTCTTGGATAGATTGGCTTTCATCTTATGAATCAGTATATTTCCAGTCAATAACTTTTAGAGGTTTAAGAGTTGTAAGATTGTATTCTTTCCCCTTGACAAAAGCAGAAAATCATAGGTCTGAATCAAGCAATTGATCTTATAAAATTCATGATTTGAAAAACTGTAATTTTTTCTGTTTGGTTAAACTGGAAACGTAAATTGCGTGAATAACATGAGACATTAAATTGCGTAAAATGAGATTCCCACAATGCATGGAAACAAGTGAAACTTACAAAACAAAATGTTACATAATAATCTTGAGAACTTTAACTCAACATAAAGCTGTGTGGTGAGTACAGAGCGAGCTATTCTTTTGCCCGTGTGCTCGCTACTTGAACTATTCTTTCGCCTTTTACTAAAGAATACCGTGTACCGTGTGCTCGCTACTTCAAGCCAGCATATACCAATTTTTGGAGGGACTCTCTTCAGTAGAGTCTCCTACAGATTTTAGATGCAAAATATTTGTTGATTATTTTCCGTGACACGTGGCCAGTATTTTTTTTATTTTTTTATTTTTTGTAAATGAACAGCATCACATATTGCTTAAGAAGTGAGCCTTCGCTCTACCAAAGAGAGCCTAGCCAAGCTGGAAAGGTCTTACACCAAAGCTGCAAAATGACTGCATAACAGAACCTGCAGAGGCAAGGCATTGTGGCTGGAGCAGTCTGCAGCAGCTGGTGTCACTACAAGCCAATTCTTTATAAAGATTTCAGTACATACTGCTGTAATGTAGCTTGTATATCACGTGATTAGTTGATTTGCTAGGGTTTTAAGGATACCTCGTACCACTATATATATGTGATGTGAATATGATTTTAAGTTTTTAAGAACTGAAATACAAACGAGCACTTTGCTGCATATTCTCTGCATTTGTTCTCAATTTTATCTATTACAAATACAGAATGTTTGTGGTCAGGATTCTTTTCTTAGAAAAGTTTTGTTGAAACTCAAATCTGAGTGAGCCACCACTGAGAACCTGTGGTCTAGCAATGGCCTTAAAATTTTACTCGAACGAAAAAGCAATTTGACCATCTTCATTGGATGATTCACTACTGTTGCTGCTGCTGTTAAAGAAGAGAGTGGCTTGGCTGGGATTGGAAAGCTTATCAGAAGCTAAAACGGGGAAGTAATGGCAGCTTCCAAGTGCAGGTTTCTTTCATGGTAGTATTGAATTTGTGGAGGCCTAAGGCAAGACTTGAAATAATGATGAAGTTGATAAAAGGTTCAGGTTTGTTGCCTGATTTCCAGAATGTGATCAATTTAATCCACAACAAAAGAAAATCTAGGATGTGAAACTGGCTGGGTGATAGAGGAGATTAGAAATCTTGCTGGACTATAGAATTTGTTGTGTTTCCCCGTATTCCCAATGCATAATGAATCTACTCAAAGCTTGCCTTAGAGTACCTGTACAGGCAGGGTTTGGCTGGAGGATGCTCCAATAGAAATTCTTCAGTCTTTGGCTCTGTAGCATATGCCAAAAGGTTTTTCTCTAATTTTACTGTAAAACCTAATTGTATGATGGGAAAATGACCAAAAAGATTGCTGGTCTAAGTTATATTTATGTTTAACTGTAAATCCTGCTTTTGTGATTGTAGGACTAAAGTGAAGAATTTTTAAAGTTTCAAGTAATTTTAGAAATTCTGTTATTGTGAAGGAAGGACTAAATTGAAGACTTTCCAAAGTTTTAGGTAAATATATAATTTTTAAAAACTTTGGGAGGTAAATTGAAATTTTCTAACTCAAAAATAAAAACACAAGTCCGTAGCAAAGTCTTCTTCGTTTCTTTTCGGCAGGGCAAATTTTCTTCATCTTCTTCTACATTCTTCATCAAATTTCTTGAATATTAACCGAAATTCTCTCAAATTTTTGTTTCTTAATGATTAATTAACATCTCCTTTGGATATTGAAGCTAGAATTTGGCAAGAAAAGTAAGGAGAAAGTTAGGATTTTTGAGATAAATTGGGGATTTTCAATTTAAACGGTTAATTCAAGCTTCTAACGACTTCAACACGTTCTAGGTAAGTCAATTTACCTATTTTAAGCTCAATTTTGTCATTTTGGATAAATTTAAATTCTAGGGTTACTGTTGACCCGTGATTAATTGTCAAATTTGAGCTTGATTTTGTATAGAAAATGTAGAATTGAGTTTATAGTGATGATTGGAAGTGTATAATGTCGAATATGCGTGCATTTATCATTGGAATAAAAATAGCCATGGGATTTCATTGTTGGAAATCGGATAAATGGCTCATTAGTTAAGTTTCGAAAAATGTTATGTGTCGCCAAAGAATAATAAGTTACATTTCCATGCATGTTTAATTTAAATACATTAGAATATAAATATTTGGAGAATGTGAATTTATTTTAAATATATGTATGTGATACTAGGTTCCGAGAACCCACAAGAAGTGCCGAGTGGGCGTGAGGAGACGCAAAGGGAGTGATTACCCTCCCCTAAGTAGTGAGTAAATTTATACATGCGTAATTATATAAATAAAGAATGCATGTGATA
>JAXCLQ010052693.1:0-18413 GCA_035584115.1 Cedrela odorata | reverse complement strand
ATAAGTGATGAGGAACCCAGGATGACCTACCTACCGGAGCATCACGAGGAAAATAGGCACAGGTTCAATTTTTTGGAAATGGGTGGAAAACTTGCATTGCTGTACTATGTTTCCAGCACCCAGATTGATGTCTGGATTTTAGAAGATTTTCGTGGACAGAATTGGATCAAGAGACATAGCATAACGGCAGAGTCGTTAAACAATACAATAAATCCTGATATACCAGATTTTTCGAAATTATATGCAGTTGCAGCCTTGCGAGATGGTGAAGTAGTGATGTTTAAGCACCGGAACAATAGATATACATCTGTTTACTCTTACTTATATGATATCAGGAAAAAGGAGTTGAAAAAATGCAACATGAACATCAAGCTGAACCGTAGCAAATTTATACACCACAGAAGCAGCCTCATCCAATGGAAAAATGAAGAACAACTGGTGGCAAAGAGATTGGCCAGTCTGACTTCTCCCTAGCTATACATGGTTGGTTTGTTTATCTTTCAAGCTTTTGTTATAAAGGATATTGAAAAGTTGATTACAGTTCTTTATTTTCCTGGTTATAACTTTTTATTCTTTTACAGTCAGATTATGAACTTAACTATTTTCATGGTTTGTTAGTTAATCTTTCATGTTTTTGCGATAAGGGATTATATAATGTTGACTCTTTTCGTGGTTTCAATTTTTTTTTTTTTATGCCAAGTTATAAGTTTTTCTATTTTATAGTTAGTATATAAATAGAATTGTTTGAGTATTGAGATCTTAGTGAAGCTATCAAAAATTTTTTTTTCATAGAGTTGTATTTTTTGTTACATTTTGGCATTGCCTTGAAAGAAATACAAAAGTTGTTCTTCACTCTCCTTTAATTTGGTATGAGAGCCTAGGATTGCTTAAAAGATTCCAATGGCTTCTATTACACAATAATCCAACAACTTAAGTCTAACAAAATACAACCTCACAAAACTCAAATAGCAACAATCTATCGTTCCTTAACACAATTAAGCCACTGAAGCCAACTTCGTACTATGAAAATTATAAGTGCTGCCATCGATTAGAGGAAATGATCTTAAAGATCTCTTGGACAACAACATTATACCACTTAAGAAATATGAAGAAACAACTGTTGAAGAAGGAAGTAGCACTACTGGACTAAGGCAAGAATACAAACTTGAAAAAAACAGTATCAACAGCTTATGGGGTGGATCCTTTCCACACTCAATGAAAGCATGTTGGAAACTGTAGTGCTCCTCATCTGCTGAGCTATGGTCAGCACTTGAGAAAATCTTTGCTGCTTAATCACTATCCAAGATAGTCAATTTCAGAATCTTGCTTACTTTAACAAAGAAAGAAGGATTAAGTATAGCAAACTACTACATGAAGATGAAAGGAATTGCAGATGCTTTGAAAGCCTTTGGTGACTTCATATCAGACAGAGATCTAACCTTTTACATCTTGGGAGGACTGACTAGAGATTATAACTCTATTATAGTTAATATCTCATCTCGAGCAAAAATGCCTTCACTAGAAGAGTTGTATTCCATGCTTTTGAGCTCTGAAAATAGGCTGAAAATTAGAATGAAAACCTAGATTCCATCAAGAAGTCACAACAAATTTTGCTCTAACGAGCAACAATCAAAGAAAGCTCTGGAACTCAAGAACACAAAACAAGCAAGAATACAATGGAGGAAGAGGAAAAAGAAGAAATAGACCTAGAAATAGGTTTAATAAGGAATTCTCTCCACATTAATGGAAACAAGACTCAAATTCAGCATTTGTTATAGCTCTTGAATTATTAGTTGATCCCAATTGACACATGGATGGTAGAGTCACTAACCATGTGACCAACTCACTAAAAAACCTCTCCTTTAGCCAAGAATATAGAGGAAATGAGAAGTTAGATGTAGGAAATGGTAAGAAGCTGTCTATTTCTCACATTAGATGCAACAACTTGAAAACCACACACATTGATGAACACATTCATCTTAGAAATATTCTTATAGTACCTGAAATAAAAAAGGATCTCATTAGTGTTTCTCAATTAGTAAATGATAACTATGTGATAATTGAGTTCAACAAAAATCATTGTTTTGTGCAAGACATAAAGAAGAAGAAAGTTGCGCTTCAAGGTGTGGCTAGGAAAGAACTCTATCAAGTGTTGAAATGTCAATTGAAGAAACTTCAAACATCTAGGATAGTTAGTTTGTATGTTGTGTCTAATGTTTTAAATTCAACTCTATAAGATGTGAGTCTAGCCTTTGTTCATTTTCAATTGATATAAAAGCTCAAAAATAGTTGATACATGGCATAGGAGACTAGATCATCCATTTATAAGAGTTTTCAAAGATCTTCTCATCTCTTGTAATGAATTTGACTCCATAAATAAAAATTCTTCAGTTGCATCCCATGATTTCTATTATGCTTGCCAATTCGGCAAGATGCATAAAATTCTTTACAAACCCAACAAAAATAAAATTAACCTTACAATTGATCCAACAGATTTATAAAGGTCTACACCAGTCAATTCCATCAATGGATACAAGTTTTATATTGCCTTTATGGATGACTATACTACTTTCACTTGGATTTTCCCCTTGGTCCATAAATATGATTCATTCTCAGTCTTCAAACAATTAAAAACCAAGTTGAGAAAACCTTTAACTTATAAATCAAATCCATGCAATGCTATATGGGTGGTGAGTTTAAAGTCTTTGAAAGCTTCTTAACAGATCATGTTATTAAACTTAGATATTATTTCTTTATACTCATCACCAAAATAGTAAATTTGAGAGGAAGTATAGACATATAATTGAAACTGGCCTAGCCTTAATAGTTTAATCTAGTATGCTCTTAAAATTCTAGTGGGAGGAATTCTACACAGCTGTGTATTTGATCAACAGACTACCTACTCCAACCTTAGCCAAGAAATCACCCTATGAACTTCTCTTTGGTTTTAAACCTAACCTCAAACTACTCAAGGTGTTTAGCTGTGAATGATATCCTTTCTTAAAGCCATATAATAGGAATAAGTTTCAGATTCACACTTTTAAGTGTGTATTCATTAGGTACAACCCCTTACATAAATGATACATTTACCTACACACATCTAAGAGAATCAACATTGCAAGAAATGTAGTATTCAATGATGACTCCTTCCCATTCTCTTATGATTAAAATTTTATTTCCCTTAATATCTAAAAACTAATAATGAAGTCATCACTTCACTGTCATTCTACTCAATCCATAACTGATTCTCTACGTTGCCTCAGAACATTTTAGCACCTGAGATTGATCCTGACACAACTACCACTTCACCAGCAAAACATTTTTCTTCCTTAAGTCATGTACAAAGGTCTGCACCACACTTGTCTTCTCAAACACAGAATTCACCCTCTTCAGAAACCAAATAGCCTAATACCTTACCTACAAAACAGCAAAGACCTATAAACACAAACCAAAATCTTCCATATCATCCAATGGCAAAAATAAGGCAAGTATATACAAACCTAAAATCTATGCTGCTGAACATACTGATGTCAAATATTTTGAAATCTTTGCAAATGAGAATGAGGCACTAAAGGATCCCAGATGGCTAGACGCTATATAGCAAGAGAATGATGCATTTATTAGAAATAAAACATGGAAGTTAGAGCCATTCAAACCTGACGTGAAGATAGTGAGAAGTAAGTGAATTTTTAAAGTGAAGAAAAACTCAGATGAAACCTTGTAGAAATTCAAAGCTAGGTTGGTTGCCAAATGTTTTCTACAAACACCTAACATTGATTTTTCACAGACATTCAACACGGTTATAAAGCCTTCTACAATCAAAATAATTCTCTGTCTTTCTCTACATTAGAGTTGGTTCCTATGGCAAGTTGACATCAATAATGCCTTCTTAAATGATGATCTATCAGAGACAGTTTATATCACCCAACCTACTAGTTTTATTGTTCTTAGATTCTCTCATCAAATCTGTAAAATGATGAAGGTCTTATATGGCCTCAAATAAGCACCAAGGGTCTGGTACTATAAGCTTAAGTTAACCCTCTCAAGTTAAAATTTTCTAAATTTAAGATTTGACGCTTCTCTCTTCTTCAAGTTCATTGGTACAGGTGTGATCTTTTTACTCATCTACTTAGATGATACCATCATAATAGGAAGCAAAAATGAGGACATTGAAGAAGTTATAAGGAATCTCAATACGACATTTGCCTTAAAGGACTTAGGAAACTTAAGCTACTTTATGGGTTTTGAAATCAGCAGAACACCTGAATCTCTTCTCTTGTGTCAAACCAAATACATCAAAGAACTTCTCGGGAAGACAAATATGTTGAATTGCAAAAGAGCCTAAACTCCAATGGCTGTAGGAACTAAATTAAGTAAAACTAATTAGAAACCTTTTGGAAACAAAACTCTCTACAAATTGGTTGTTAGCTCTCTTCAGTAGCCTACGCTATCTAAACCTGATGTATCTTTTGTTGTGAATAAGTTGAATCAATTCATGAATGATCCTTATGATTCACATTGGCAAGCCTGTAAGAGAGTGTTGAGGTACTTGAAACAGGCAACACATTTAGGCTTAGTCTTCAACAAATCAGATAATTTGGATTTGGTTGAATTTTCTAATTCAGATTGGGCAAGTGACATAGATGATAAGAAATCCATAGTGGGTACTGCGTCTTCATGGGAAAAAATTGATTTATTAGAGCTTTAAAAAGCAACAGGTTGCAGCAATGTCTAGTGTTGAAGCTAAATATAGAACTTTTACTAATTAGATAAGTTCGATTCATTCCTTGTTTTTTGAGATGAAGATTAAAATCAAGAAACCCTCAATAATTTGGTTAAATAGACTTAGTGTGGTGTCATAGTTGAGAATATAGTTTTTCATTTAAGAACCAAGCATATTGAGATCAACATACATTTATTCGAGACAAAATTACCAATAAACAACAACTTATTCACTATGTTCCAATAGAAAGTCAAGTGGCAAATGTTTTAACCAAACCCTTTAGCGTTTACAGATTGCTTCCTTTAGATGAGAATATAAAAAGTTGAGCTAAGCTTGAGAAGGGGAGTTAAAAAAGTTGAAGCAAATCTAATGGATTATGCAGCCTAATCCACCAAGCAACATCAAAACACAACCTATAACCCATTCTTTTAAGCCCAAACGAAGTAAAGAGATATGAAAGATAAAGTCATTCTTCATAATAGCATCTCGGGAATAAAGAATTATGTTATGCTAGCACAGCTTAATGTCACAGACTGATTTTTCTATGGGGCTTTAGATGTAAATCTGAAACAATATGCGCTAAGTCAACCTTGCTTCCCAAAATCACAAAAACCACAAAGAAATAGATGAAGAGAAAGTACACAGAAAATTGCAGAGATTCCTTTGCATAAAGCTTGAATGCTTTAACCTACAGCAACTACTCTATTTATACTAAAGCATATGTACAATAAAAGACTAAGATTAATTCTAAAATCTCATCTAATGGCTTATAATAAAAGCTGTAAATTCTATTTCTAATATAAGAATGATTTTCTTATTTACATACAATGTTTCCTATTTAATACAAAGTTTCTTATTAGTGCAATATCTCCTAATTAAGTTAGGAAGATACAGCTCTTGTTTATTTAAGAAAGTGTTGCTGTAGCCTTAATGTGTGCAACTTGTTTAGGAAAAATCTGCTAGACATAATTTGCTGCATTTGCTGCATATTCTGCTGCAGCATAATAGCTCTGCTGCATGTTTTGCTGCATATTCTGCTGCGGCGTAACAGCTTTGTTAGGGAGTAATCTAGGCATATTCTGCGGTGTAAACTGGAGCGTGACATTAAGAAGTACTATAGTACACCAAAATAGAAGCCTGTAGTGCACAACCTTTAGCCTCCTTCACACTACAGAATATTTCCTTACTTTATGGTCTCTTTGTCTTTCGGCCTTTTCATTCATCTTGTTGTCCAGGCTACTATAGTATATATGTTTTACTTAGCTTTTTCTTTTTCGATAGAGTTGTATTTTTTGTTACACTTTGGCATTGCCTTGAAAGAAATACAAAAGTTGTTCTACATTCTCCTTTAATTTTTAACTCTTATGAAAATATTCTGCACAACAAACTGAATTGTTATATTAAATCCAACTTCTCAGCAGAAAGTATTACCCTTTTACGAAACAACCTTATTGAGGATAGAGAATAAGGCGCAGGCGTTTGATTTTAACCTAAAAAAAATTCCCTATGGCTAGAATGGGAGAGATACGATCAACCTCTAATGGTTTAATTTTAGTCTGTGATCCAAAAGAAAAAGGATTACTGTGTGTTATGAATATTCTAACCAAATGCTGGTTAAAACTCCCTAATTGCCCTTCTAATCGTTCACATTTAGATTGTGGGACGGTACTCTTTTTCGATCCTTCGACGAAAGAATATAAAGTTGTGCATATATTTTCCGATACATATATACGGGTTTGAGATTTTCACTTTAGGTTGTTCTTATAATGCCTGTAAAAGAATTCCAGGGCCATTCAAGTCATCATATGAACAAAAACATGTATTTGCAAATCAATGGCAAGATCCCGTTTGCATAAATGAGCAAGTTTTGTAGTGGTATATTGAATCAAATAGATTCATTATTTCAATGAAAATAAGCGAAAAGAAATCGAGGAAGACACATCTACCGGAATATTGCTGGAGAAGTGATATAGGTATGAATTGGTGGAGATGGGGGGGAATCTTGCAGTGGTGTATAAAGTTTCTGAAACCGAGATTGATATATGGATTTTGCAAGATTGTGATGACTGGAATTGGATTAAGAAACACAGCATAATGGCAGAATCAATAATCAATAGAAAATGTGTACCAGATTTTATGAAATAATTTGCAGTTGCTACATTGGAAGATGGTGCAGTCTTGATTTCTAAGCACGAGGGTGGTCAATACGTATCAAATTGGTTGTGTTTGTATAATATGAAGCAAGTGAAGTTGAGAAAAGTGAGGATGAAGATCAAGGGAGATTGTAAATTTATACCCCACAGAAGCAGTCTTATCAGTTGGAAAAAGAATGAGAAGAGTGATCCATACAGCAGAGATTATTCAGCCAGAAAGTCTCACAAGATATTAATCATGATTTGTCATTTTCTCATATTCTTTTATAAAATAAAATGCTGAACTAATTGCGTACATCATGGAGCTACTGGTTGAATCAGTATTCAAAAGCTGAGACTTTCAAATGCGGATGTCTAGCTTTAACAGAGCCAACAACAACACGCCACCTGTTTTTTTTTTTTTTTTAAATTATACTATATTTGTTAATTAGGTCCCAGTCTTTCATATTTTATTCAATTCTCTCTTTGACGATAGAGTTTAAAGATGTGCCCAACTTCAATGGCCATCACAAAAATTATGTCGTAATAAAACGTTCATTAAATAGGTGTATCAAATAGACTTAGAAATTGAAATGATGTTGACAGGCAAGCAGAAAAACGATGCCATGTGGGTCAAGCCAGCAGCCAGGATTGAAATTTAGAATCATAAACGAGGAGAGGCACTCAAGAGTCAAAACTAAAGCCCCCATCACACACACAAAAGCAATTGTAATTATCAAATCAATTGCGCAGCAGCATGTCCCAATAATCATATCAGTGTTACGTAAATTTATCACTCAATAAGTTAGTTTTGTGGGTTTGGTTGATAGTAAACGTTGTGCTCATGAACTATATGAAGTTGAGAATATCACATTTCAGGTCGAGGGAAATATGGATACAAGGTTGAGTATTCTGCATCAATAAAAAAATACCTTAAACAAGTTTGTCTTCCATTATTAATATTAGAGTAAGTTTATTTACATCGTTTAATTTACTATAAATGATAATTTAACTTAATTAAGTAAAATTTTATTACCCTTTACACCCATATAATACACATCCAATTAACATTAATTCTAATTCTTTTATGTTTATCATCAAATCTAATTCATTATAAATTTTAAAAGTATTTACTTATCAAAAAAGGAATTAATATTTGGTAATATCTAAACTACAATTTTTTTTATAATATAGATTTTAAAGATTTGTTTTCTCCAATAATTTCAAATTTATTTCTTAAAAATTATTTTTTTAAAAAAAAATATTTAAGTATGATCAATAATTTTAATAGAGCAAATAAAGAAAAACTAAAATATATAACAAAATAAAATAAATTAAAAATTATTTAGGTATTTATAAAAGTGTATATAATGAACATTAATTTCCCCCACTATAAAAATTTTACTTGGGACGCTGTCTTCACTCACTCTCAATTCTCATATCCATCTTTTACTTTTCTGCTCAATGGCTTCTTCATCGTTCTCAGATCAGACTTTATTCCGCAGCTGTCTTCTCGCTCTTTACATCTCAGCCTCACTAACATTCATAGGCCAAAGATTCCTCCAAAGCCCCTACGGCAAACACCACCGTCCAGGGTGGGGCCCCACCATGTCGGAACCTTTGGCCTGGTTTCTAATGGAAAGTCCAACTCTTTGGCTCACTCTCTTGATCTTTCCCTTGGGTCATAAATTCGCCAACCCAAAATCTTTCATTTTGATCTCCCCTTTTCTCCTCCATTACTTTAACCGAACCTGCATCTACCCACTCCGTCTTCGCAGGAATACCACTCAAAAGGGTGGTTTTCCGGTCTGTGTCGCCTTGATGGCATTCGGGTTCAATCTCCAGAATGCTTATTTACAAGCAAGATGGGTTTCTCATTACAAAAATTACGAAGGTGATGATGCGTGGCTGTTTTGGTGGCGGTTCCTGATTGGTTTGGTGATTTTCTTCGGTGGCATGTGGGTAAATATTTGGTCTGATAAAGTGTTGGTGGGTTTAAAGAAACAAGGTGAGGGATACAAAATACCAAGAGGAGGTTGGTTTGAGCTTGTGAGTTGTCCAAATTATTTCGGTGAAATTTCGGAGTGGTTTGGCTGGTCTGTGATGACGTGGTCTTGGGCGGGTTTTGGGTTTTTTTTGCACTCGTGTGCCTACTTGGTGCCTAGGGCACGTGCGCACCATAACTGGTATTTGGAGAAGTTTGCCGAGGATTATCCTAAGAAGAGAAAAGCTGTAATCCCTTTTCTGTATTGATTGTTGCTTTGCTTATCTTCTTTGTTCAGGTTTCTGATATGGTGGTATGTTTCGGATAGTAAATTATGAAAAGATTCGATTCAGCTCTTGATTTTGTAGTTTTAACTTTTACTTCGAATTGTGCTCAAGACTTGAAGAATCCAGGTTATTTTCGGCTAATAACTATAAAATGGTTGATAATTTTAGTTGTTATTTAGTCTTTCATTATTTAATGAAAATAACATTTCTCTAAGATCATTGTTCTTCATCTTTTACATTTTTTACTTTGTCATAAAGTGTTGTTTTCGTCATTTAGTAAATATTCTGCCAATTAATATTAGTACCTATATTGGCTCATTACGTGTCAAAATGATTAAGTTCGAGTAAGTGATGAGAATGTAAAAAGTGTATAGTGGCCAATGTCATGTGAATATTACTCCGTGCTTGACAGAAGCTTGGCACTGAGACACCGCCGATCTGGCACTCGAAAAAGGAATGGTGAACAACAAATAGTAATTACTATTGAAGCTTATTTAGAAGAAAAATATTTTCAGTTTCGAACGGAAGATTTAGAGCAAGGCATGGGTGAGGAACTGAAGAAGAAGGACTTTCGGAAAAACAAAGATGTAGGAGAACACTCTCTGCCATATCTTTCAGGTTTTGACTAGAGTTTCAGCTACATACCTTCATGAGAAGCTCAGATACATAAGACCGGTTGACTTCAACTTGACAAATGTTCCTCTTGGTCGTATGGGAGAGATTAGATCCAGTCGTAATGGTCTGGTTTTGGCCGAGGACCCAACAAAGAGAAAGGTGCTTTGCTATATGAATATGCTTACCAAAAGCTCTCTAGCGCTCCGTTAATGCCCTGCGTGCAGAATTCTGAACGAAAAATGTAGGGCAGCACTTGGGTTTGACCATTCTGCAAGAAAGTAAAAGGTAGTTCACATGTTTGCTGATGCTTTACGTTTTGAGTTTTTCACCATAGGTTTTTCTGATAATGCAAGCAAAAGGATTCCAGGACCACTCAATGAAGCAAATGAACGACCTTTCCGAATAAATGAATTTAAATGCGGTGACCCCATGTCCATAAATGGACAAGTTTTCCATTGGTATGTTAAATCAGACGAGTACATTATATCTGTGGAGATAGGGGATGAGGAGCCGAGGAGGACCTACCTTCCAGAACATGACAGGAAAATAAGCTAAGGTTCAATTTTTTTAAAATGGGAGGAAAACTTGCATTGCTGTACTATGTTTCCAGAACCCAGATTGATTTATGGAATTTGAAAGATTTTCCTGGAAAGAATTGAAACAAGAAACCTGAATCGAAACAAGAAACCTAGAATAACGGCAGAGTCGAGAAACAATACAATTAACCCTGATTTGCCAGATTTTTTTAATTATTTTTTGTAATGAAACAACTTGTTGAGCTGATGACTGTTGTTGCTGATTCTGAACCAGTGAATGCATGGAACTTTGATTAAATTTTATAAACTGTAATATTACATTGAGAACCACAGAAGCCGCCTCACCCAATGGAAAAATGAAACACTAGTGGACAAGAGATTAGCCAGCCTTGCTTCATTCTAGCTATTCATGATTTTTCATTTTTTCTCTTAAATTTTTGTGAGAAGCAATTATTCAATGTTGATTACAGTTCTTTGATTTTCCTTACTAAAGGATTTTCTTCTTAATACTGTTAGGATGCAAATTTAAGTTTTTTTTTTTTTTATTGCAACAATTTGTTGCGATACTGACTGTTCATGTAACTTTGATATTTCTTGAATTGTTTAAACCTGTACAAATAAAGCTTCATTATTACAAGACGTATATACTTAAAAACATACTAAATTCAAGAAATATTATTTCTTAACATATGCTATATGTACAAGAGTCCCCTCTGCGTTTTGCAAATATTGAATTTGTAAATTAAGACGTTGTTTGGTATTAAGGCGTGATAATATTTAGTATTAAATGTTAAATATTAATTAAAAAATAAGTAAGTCTTGCTAAAATTTATTTTAGTTTTATTTTTAAAGTACAATAAAATCACCACAATCCTTACATAAGTGTCTTAGAAAATAAATTTTGGTGACGATTTTTACCAACTTACTGTTTAAACTCCGTCATCCTCTTTCAATTAATTTCTTAATTTCTCATTTATTCTCATTTTGTTGGATACTCTCATACTAATTAAATTGATGATTGTTACCTTGATGAATTTGTGTGAATGAATTTAATATTAATATTAAATACTAAAATCTTTAAAGTAAAAACAATTTCTGATGTATATTCAATGAATTAACAGTTAAAAAAAAAAAAAAGAATAATCTCCAATGGCCCTACCTGGAAGATATAAAGGAAGCTAGTGACTGTAAAGAAATAATTGACAATGACAAAAGCAATTTCATTTCACGAGCTGATTGATTATTGTACTGAAAATGAACATTTATTGCATATATATATATATATATATAGCAATGAATGTAAATATTATTTTGCCTATTAAAAGGAACTTATTGTAAAGTTTAGCTACTGTATAACAATATATATGATGCCATAAAAGGTAGTTAGATAATAATTTTGCTTGATATTTAAAAATCAATGAATGGAAAATCAAAAAATAAATTAAGAGTATTCAAAATTATTAGTGTTACAAATATAAATTCTTATATAAACTCGATCATAAATAACAATGTTATATCATTGTTATATATTTTATATTTAAAAATATATTATATGAAATATATTATATGAAATATATTATAATGAATTAATTTTATCGTGTCAGTTTATATAAAAATTTGTATTTCTAGTATTAATATACATAAACTATAAATAAATAATTTACAAAATTAAACAATTATTTTTTCTCACCAAATTGTTGGTTTTCTATTTAATACATGGGTGAACTATGAAAGCAGAATCATGGATGCCCGAGAGGTTGACAGAAGTAATCAAACATCAAGAGTCACACATTATTAATCCTTCGGCTTTTGAAATTATTGGCTTGGCTTTTTGACTTGGAATCATAACACAACAAATATTGAAGAAGTCGACATAAAGTTTGCTAGCCAGGGAAGCTTCCTAGACACTGCATCTTGCATTATTTAGGGCCTCAGTTAACGAGGAATAGTCATACTGTCGACTGATGACTCGTGTGTTATTTTGGTCAATCAACGAATTGCTATGTTCTTTCCTAACTTCCAAGTTAAGATAATTTTCATACATTATGTTTGAAAATTCACTGTTTATGTCATGTATATGAAGTAAAGACCAGAATCATGTCCAATTACCATTATTGCTTATCCCCACATGACAGCATTCGACGACACGCTTATCCCCGGCGCTTTGCAGTCGGATTTCGTGGATTCCGATGACTGGGGAGTTTACTCAGTTCCGGATATCAAATGTAGTGAATCCAAGGGCTTATTTTGGATGGACAGTTCTTCTGGGCTAATGTAATGTTAGAACATTGTTGACATTTCTTTAATTTCTGATTAAATTAATCATTTTAGTCCAAAAATTAATAAACTGCAGTCTTCCATGCCATTCAACCAATTAGAGACATTGCAAGGATCGTTTGATAATGTTTTGCCATATTCCTTAGATTTAACTGTTCTATAAAATGAAACCAGATATTGAATTTTCCATTCTTTAAGATTTAAAAGCACGTCTAGTTTTAAATTTTAAGAAATAATTTCATGAAAACAAAGATGATGTAAATTTGTCTATTCTTAGGATGCATAGTCGAATATTTGAAGAGAGGAAAGTGATTTCCTGAAAACTCAGAATCAAGAATAAAAGTTATAGCTGTAATCATATCTGATCGAGGATTATCCCCGATCCATGACTATATAATATGTAATTGTACTCTAGCATTCATATATGAAAACAAATGATAATCCTGGTTGCAACTATAGAAATTTACCTAATTACCTGAACAAACAACCAATTTCAGCATTCTGTTGACACAGTAGTTGCCTTCACACTATATCTGACTCTGAAAATGAAAATTAATGGCATTTTCAAGATATACAACATAAAAAGATCTAAAACATTGACCTGACAGAGAAAAATCTTATAAATTAAACGTCATTAAGCACTGAAAGCTGCATGCCTGGTCTTGTCTCTTGACTACATCCTCTGCTTCACTCTGTTCTTAATGATTCCGGCACATACTCTGTTTCCTCCTCCACCCACCACCATTACATTTCCATCATGCAAAGTTGGATGAAATTGATGGTGTCATTTACTGTTGAAAACGTGGATCTTGGTGTCGTAGAGGCAGTGGACAGTTCTAATTTGTTCTTAGAACTGATAATCTCATACTGTTTTGAAGCTTTGTCTTGCACTCCCTGGATTACACAATTAAGTCTGTAAAGCTTCCAATTCTGAAATAAATGTTCACAATAGACTTTCGAGATTGGCAATTTTTTTCCCTATATATCTAAAACAAAAGCTCTTTTTGGTTAGATCAAATTTAGAAACATGTTAGTATGGACATTAAGAAGAGTAAAACGGCTAATTATTATTACCCTTTGCCAATAATGTTCCACTTGAGAAGAGTTCATGCAGAATTAACTGAACCAAACTGAAATTATTTCAGCAGAAAATATACTAAATTCAAGAAATAATATTTCTTAACATATGCTAGATATATAAGAGTCCCCTTCATGTTTTGCAAATATTGAGTTTGTAAATTAAGACCGTGTTTGGCAAATATTGAAGTGTGATGATTTTTTAGTCGGTATTAAATGTTAAATATTAATAAAAAAAATAAGTAAATATATTTTAGTTTTACTTTTAAAGTGTAATAAAATCATCACAATTCTTATATATGTGTCTTAGAAAATAAATTTTGGCGACGATATTTACCAACTTACTGTTTAAACTCAGTCATCCTCTTTCAATCAATTAATTTTGAATTAATTTCTTAATTTTTCATTTATTCTCAATAATCAAGATTAAATTTTGCATGTCTAATTAATATACTTTAATTTTACGTGGTATGTTCAGATATTAGGACTCTTAATTTTAGGTAAACAAGTTGTTTATTTCCTAACATAAATTCAACTTTTAAAAGATATAATTCTTGATATCCATTCCTTATATAAGACTATTTATTATCCTCTGCCCTATCATTACTCTTATTGGAATTTTCTTCTTCCTCTTTTTTTTTCCTTTATAATAAGTTTATATATATATATGTATGTATTACAATATTTTATTGAAGTAAAAATATAATATTTTATTACTTATTATAAATTCAAAATGCTCAAATTAGATAATGGGGAAGAATCGGAAGGCTCTTAGCTTTACATTAATTTTTTAACTGTTAAATCAATACATTTTCCATGATTGAGATTAAATATAACATGTGTAATTAATACATCAAAATTAATACAAATGTGAAATGTAATTTTAACTATTTAAATATAATTAATCTAATGATAAATAAATTGTGTAAAAAATTAGACTCTTAATCCCAACGCTTAGAAAGTATTAATTGTTAATGTATATTTCTTCCGTTTTGAAATAATTTATTGTTGTTGTATATTAATAAAATTATTTCAACCCTTTTTTCACTCCTTATTTCGCTAAAATGTGAGATCTTTAATTCCTCAGATGCATAAGAACAAAATGAACTCGTAAATATAAAAACAAAATGAAAATAAAATTAAGGGATAAATTCTTATACTTTAATATTCCAAATTAGGCATTATGCAATGGTACATGATCACCACAATTACAATGAAGCAGCTTCACTTGCTATAGTTTTATCCATATCATTAGAAGCAATATGAAATAATCTTACTACGTCTTATAAGCACTGATTTTTGAGAAAATTCTTGGATTTTCATACCTTCAATATCAATGACTTTCTTCCTGGTAGCAGATTTTATTCATCATCTTATTATGTATTGATCCGATAAATATGTAAACTAACATTTTATACAAACAAGCTAAAATTTGCTTACATGGGATTCATGCACTTTCTTATTACAACTGCATGAAGCAAAATCCAAAACTTCCACAAACATAGTTCTTGCAAACACAATAATAAACGTCCTCTCGTACAAATTCAACTATATATATATATATATATATATATAAACAATATGTTTGTTCCACAATTCATCTTGTAGTTTGTAAAAATATTTACGTGTATAAATTTTAGGTATCATTTACTTCATCTCTGAAGACAATTTTATTAAACTTTTTAATTGATTATATATCGCAATTTATTTTTAATCTTAAAAAAAAAAAAGAATAAATTTCAAATTTTTTAACATTAAAATTGTTTTACTAAATATTTTCAATTATATCGTAATTTAGTTTCATTAAAAAATAATATTGTGCAAGTTTTTATAACAACACAAAACAAAGCCAAATGAATTAAACAAATGTAAAACCTATAATTCTGCCCAATAAGGAAAAAAAATTAATTTAGATTTGCGTAATATTAAATTAAATAATATTAATCCTTTTTTAAGAGAAAAAAAAATCCAGTTAAAAAAAAAAAAAAAGACAAGAATCTGAGTACTATATAAGTACTGTTGCTACAGTCTCATTTCTTGCATGAAGCGGTTACATCGATTCGCTGCTAAAACCGTGGCAGTCGGCAGTTGGTATATTTCCTTTTCTTTCTTCTTCTTCTCCTGCTTGATTTCTCTTCAGTCTGATGTGTTTTTTATATTTGATTTTTAAACTGTTGTATATATATTTCATTGTTTCCCTCTCTTGTTGCTTGATATTGAAATACTTTATTCCAATCAGTCGGTCATTGTCAAATTTTTGTGCTGTAATTTGGTTAGGTTGTTTTGTTTTGTGTCAATTGGGAATATCAGTTGTTAGTCTTTTAAAGACGATTTTTAAGCTTAGAGATCAGATGATATATGTTTGTTATCAAAGGATTGTATCTTGATCTTGTGAATTTTATATTGATTTGGTTTATTTAAGCATTTGAGTAAGATCAATTTATGTTTCATCATCTTGCTTATGTTTGGAACTTCTCTACTTGTACTTAATTTTGTTGTTAAAGTGATCGAGGACACTATTTCACATTTTGGCCAATTATTATACCTTGTATTGAAGATGTCGATAAGGGGAATTAAACGTTTGAAAGAATTTTGTTAAATTTTGTGGTTGAGGGTCTTAGATTAGATTCACAAGTAATTTTTTTTTAATTTAAAAAAACTTTTGAAATTATGTATTTTTACATTTTTTTTTTTGTTTAAATCATTTAAGACTACAATATTTTGTTATGGTATAAAACCTAGACATATCAATACTTGAGGAACATTTGAAAAAAATTCGCGCTAAATTTGTTATTTAAAAGCTCAAATTTGTATTTTAAATCATTTTTTCTGTTGAGTTTGTATAAGAGTATCATGTATTATTATGGAATAAAATTATAAGAGAAATTCCGGTTATTTTTTGGAAATGGTTGATAATCTTGCATAGTATTTAATCTTTCATTATTCAATAAAATTGAACGCTAATTCTTAATATCTAGTAACTTTATTAAAGGTTAAAATTAATCCTTCAATTCCAAACATATCTTTACTTTTATAGGTTAAAAAATTAACACTAGAATATAAGCGCTAGAGTTAAATTAAGTTATGTAGATAAAAGTTTGATCAGCAAAAGCTTTTGGGATTAGTGGATGACTGTCTAAAGGAAGATAAAAGGATCAATATTTGAGTTCTCTCTGCAAACGAATGCCATGCATATGTGTAAACTAATAAAATATTAGTCCTTTGGTAATCTAGGAATGTCATTTCAAGTATTTTCACTCTATCTATGCTATCCTACAATTCAGTATCTTCATCTTGATGGCCATGAGATCATTACAATGTTTAATTGGTTGGTCAGTTTAGATTACATCTCTTACGTAGTAAGTATTGCATCATAATTAGACGAAATTGTCATGATCTTGTGAATTTTATGTTGACTAGGAACTTCTCTACTTGCTCTTAATTTTGTTGTCAAAGAGATATGTAGAACACTATTTCGCATTTTGCTCAATTATGTCAAAATTGGGTTTATGATAGCTTGTATTGAAGGTATCAATGATGAGGGGAATTAAACTTGTGAAAGAAATATGTTAAATTTGTTAGTTTAGGTATCAGATTCAATTCACAAGTTATTTTCTTAATTTTAAAAGACTTTTGAGATTTTATATTTTTGCAATTTTTTTTTGTTTAACTCATTTAGACTACAATATTTTATTTTGGAATAAAACCTTGACTTTTCAATGTTTGATGATCATTTGAAATAATTTTACGCTAAATATTTTATTTAAAAGCTCAAATTAGTATTCTAATTCGTTTTTTCTATTGAGTTTGTTTAAGAGAGTATCGTGTATTATTATGGAATAAAATTCCGACTCCTCGAATTATTTTTGGAAAGGGTTGATAACCCTAGTTAGCATTTAGTCTTTCATTATTCAATAGAAAAAAGTTTATATATATATATATATATATATATATAGATTTTTGTTCTTTATCTTTTATATTTCCTAATTCATCATAAATTATTTTGTAAATATTCACTTTAGCGTGACAATTAATATTTATAACTCACCCTTTGACACAAATATTTAATATTTAACAATTTCATTGAAGACTAAAATTAAAACTTCAATCCCAAATATATCTATGGTCTTATAGGTACAAAAAAGAACACTAATACTTAATATCTAGTAATTTTATTACAAATTAAAATTAACTCTTCAATCACAAATATACATCTAGTTTTATAGGTGTAAAAATTAACACTTTAGAACATAAGCGCTATTGTTAAATTAAGTTTTGGAGATTGAAGTTTGATCAGCAAAAGCTTTTGGGATTAGTGGATGATTGTCCAAAGGAAGATGCAGGATCAATATTGAAGCTCTCTCAGCTAACGAATGCTATGCATATGTACAAACTAATAAAATATCAGTCCTTTGGAAATCTAGGAATGTCATTTCAAGTATTTTCGCTCTCTCTATGCCATCCTAAAATTCAGTATCTTCATCTTGATGGCCTTGATATCATTACAATGTTTGATTGGTAGGCCAGTTTAGATTTCATCTCTTATGTAGTAAGTATTGCATCATAATTAGAAGAAATTATCTTTCAGATCGGAATTGAAGATTTAGAGCAAGAAATGGATGGGGAACTTCCGGAAAGAAAACAACGTAGAACAAAAGCCCCTGCCATGAAGAGCAAGACAAAAGTGAAGAAGAAGAACCTCCCGAAAAAGAAAGATGGAGGTAAACATTCTCTGCCATATCTTTCTGAAGAAGTTATCTTTCAGGTTTTGACCAGAGTTCC
>JAXCLQ010052682.1:0-18416 GCA_035584115.1 Cedrela odorata | reverse complement strand
AAATATATATAATATATAACACACACACACACACACACACACACACACACACACACACACACACACACACACACACACACACTAAATTTAATTTATAGTTTAAAAGTAACACGTTACATATAAATTGTTAATATACATGATTTTTAATCTATAGTGATATATAACACGCTAATATAGTAATAATACTAATATATATCATTACTAATATAGTAATATATAGTTTAAAAGTAATACATTATCGGTTGGTTGTTTCAGTTTCGGGTATACTTGCTCTCCCCTTAGTACACCTTTATTTTTTTTTTCCAATTTATGCCATTGTTCAAAGTAAATCAATTAATTAAATATTTTGCAAACTACAAAGATGGCACATGTACTAACAATATATAGACATGTTCTATTTTGTGAATATTATTCCTGTCAATTTATTTTGCGAATCAATTCAATTAACTTTGTTAACTAATTAATTATATATTTAATATGGATTGTATACAACTATTTAATAATATACAACTCTTAGTTATGGTAAATAAGTACTAGTGAAGAATATACAACTCAATTAAATTAACCCTGGTAATTATTTAATTTAACATGGACTATATTTAATTATTTAATATACAAGTCTTTACAAACTCAAATACTTTCCTCTGAAATTTCTAACCAATAGTAACAAAGCTCATATTTCTAAGGAAACTAAACATAACTAAGACGGAGCAATAATTTCCTAGCAATTTTTCCTTCCTTTTATATAATCTGTAATTAATTGATAAACCCTAACTTTTTCAAAATATGAATCGATTAAAGCACTTTTTGGATGGAGTTGAAATTTTTTTAATTCTTTTTACTTAGCCCAAAAGTGTAGCTTTTTGGAGGGAGTAAGAAAATTTTAATTTTTTTTAACCGATTCCCAATTACTAAGATAAAGACAATATCGCACCCAAATAAATTTAAATTGCTTAACAAAACCTATCCAACATTATTTTTAGTTTCTTTTTTCTCACCTTAAGTAGTTTATTTTTTCATGTCTCTTTGTCTGCTCCAACTTCTCTTCCACTATCTGTAAACTGACCATCTATATAGTTAAACCAAAAAACCAAACCTACTACCACTTCTCTAGATTCTCCCTTCAAAAAAGTGCAATAAGCCATTGTAACCACCGTCGATTATCAATTCAACTACAAGGTTTGTATTAAGGCTTTTTTCTGTTATTAACCTAAATCCCTTTATTTAATTAAATAAATGTGAATATGATGTCAGTTATTTGGTTTTGATGGTATTCAATAAAGATTAATTATTCTTTGTATGAGTCCTTTTTTCATAGGATCTAATAAATCTTTAAGTTTGGAAACAAATCCAAAAAGAGAGCATAAAGAAACAAGTTTGTGATGATTCCTTTCATTTGGTTTTAAAAGGTTTATATATATATATATATATATATAAATATATCATGTCTATATTATGTCTATGCCAAACATAAAATTATGATCTAGTAAAGGGTGTTAAAGTGCAATTTGGTGTGCCTTTTAATTTTTTTCCCAAGTGATGGTGCTATTATAATTTGTTTACCTATTTCTGCACAGCCAATCTTTCTCCTGTATTGTCTGAAATTGAAAACCCCATCCGTTGCTCGTATTATGAGAAATTGAACGCATAAATTGCATTTCTTTCCCCAATTTACTGTTTGTGGTTATATGGGGTTCTTATTGAATAATCAGTAAAAGATGCATACTTGAAGTTATTGTCTTTTTTTTCGTCTGTCAAGACTTTCTTTTGGTAGATATTCATGTATTTGAGTCAATTTACACAATAGTTGAATGTTTGGATTTGTTTATTATCTTGCGTAAGTGATACGGTGTTTGGAATTTGTTTTCATTGGTTGTAGTCAATCGGAGCCAATAAGGCTACCAACAATTTGAAAGCATTCAATAGTAATTTCCAACTTTGATGTGTAATGCTTTTAGTGTAGTAGATTTGCTTTATCAACTAAGTTGATTAGTCTTAAACGTGTCTCTATTTGGCTAGAAGTTGAACTTTAACTATGTTCTTCATTTAGCTACATTTATTATTTTGGATTCTCATTTAACAAATATTTTTTTCATGCATTTCTTCCTCTCCTTTACCCTTCATAGAAGAAAGCCTGGCCTTATAAAAATGTAGCATTGTGCTTAGTATGATCTGCATCTGCTTTCTTTTTCACTATTAACATTAACCTTTGATTTAGTGATAAAATGCAAGTATATAAGCATAGGAAGAGACCTTCGACTGACATTTTAGAAACATCGCGCATTCTATAGGATAGTCTATTATACATTTAATGTATTGTACATCAATTTAAATTTTCTGTTCTTATTTTAAGTTATTTTGTTCCGTATTTTAAGTTTTTTTATTAATCTTATTTTAAGTTGTTTTGTTATATATTTTAAATTTTCTATTAATCGTTTCAATTTTTGTATTTCATATTCAAGTTTTTTTGGTTGAGTGTTTTATATCTTTCACTAATTGTTTCAAGTTGTTCATTGTATGTTTTAACTTTTATGTTTGTGTATGTATGATATTGGATATAATTTAACTATAAGATCACAACTACAACATGTTTTCATAGAGAAGACTTAATGCATGTAGATTTATTATTTTAGGTTTGGTGGAAAGAAGAGTGGCGGTATTGTACGTAATATACAAAATGTTAAACTGGTTAACATGCGTTAACCAATAGTGTTAACTAGTTATCATAGTTCTATTTTTTCCTTAATCAATTAACAATCTTCATTTACTTTTTTTATTTTAGTAAATAATTATAATCATTTTTTTTGTCTATTGTTCAGGATGGCACCAAGAAAATGAGGTAAGAAAAGGAGAAATCAACTCTAGTTAGCAAATGCTCAAGGCCAGTGTGCTAATGTTCACTCTAATTCTCAAGTCTAGTAAGCTAATGTTCACTCAGATACTCAAGGAAATGATGTACAATCAAATGCTGATAATGGCCAGTCAGCTGTTGTTCAATCAAATGCTCAAGGTCAGTCACCTAATAAGATTCAATTAAATAAAATTTATGGAAAAGAAGAATGGACAAATGATTTGATAATATTTGTGATATTGTTTAATATTGATGTAGCTTCTATCTCCACTAAAAGTGTGCGAGGTCCAATATGCAGGTTAGGACTTGAAAAACTCATAAAAGGAAATAATAAGATGGTAATAGATATACCAACATGTAAGGGTAGGCCTATTCTTGAAATTCAATCAGCTAAGTTATCTTCTCAAATTGGAGTCATTTCTAGACAATTCATCTTAGTGCCAACAAAATGGAGAGCTTTGAGGGATGAATACAAGTTCCATGTATTGGAAAGACTTAATGTAAGTGAGAAGTATTAATTATGATTTTTTATATATGTAGTTATAATACATTATAACTACTATTTCATTTTCTTATCAAGACAAAGTGTCAGATGAAATTGGATGAAAATTATGTCAAGAATTCTATCATGTCCATTATGTCAAAATTATCTAGAAACCAGCATTATAGGCTCCACAAGTACTATAAAAGTTTTGAGAATGATGAAGTGACATGCCAAAATAACCATCCTAAGTTCCAATTGACTCAAGAAAATTGGGAAAGTCTGTGTGATTTGATCAAGGATCATAATTATTAGGTCTAATTTCTTGTTCATATATTAATTATTATGCTTAATTATACTTAGACCACGTAACTTGTTTTTAAGCTATATTTTAATTATACTTACACCATGTGACCTGTTTATACTTATGAAAAGGAGATGCGAAACCAATCAAAGAGTTCAACAAAGAGTCAAGTTTACTCATAACCAGGGATCGAGGGCATTTGTTGCAAGTTGATATGCCATGGTAGATTTTTACATTTCCATATATTATTAAAGTTGACATTTCTTTTTAAATGCTTTTAGATAATAATATTTATTATATTTACAACTATGTAGCGTAAATATGACTAAGAACCTAATAGGATGCAATTTTTTAAGGTGACTCATTACTAAGAGAGTAAATGATGGTCAGCACCTGAGGCTTAGACAACTTATGTAAGATTTTACAAAATAACATTTAATAATAATTATTTGGCATAATTCTTTGAGTTAATAATAATTTTTATCTAATTTTTAGGAGAGAATGGAAGAGTTATTGTCAAATCTTATTAAAGATGGAATGAAATCTAAGAACATTTGGGTCATCGTGGATGAAGTGCTTGGTACTAGGTCCGGGTACATTAAGAGGCTTGGATATGGATTTAAACCTAATCTTGAATGCAAGTGTTGTTGAGTTAAAAGAAATTATCATACCTCGACCCTGGGGTCCACCTGTAACAATCGCCACAAACCCTCATGATACACCTTCTATATCCAGGATGTACCAAAAGAGCCTATAAGGCTATCAAACCATTTACTCAACTTTCGAAAATAATTTATCAAAATAAATTCCCATCCATGGGATTATATTAAAGAATTGATCTCCGTGATCAATTTATCCACATCATGCAAAATTTATATAAAAATATCAAATCAAAGATATTACACATGGGTTGAACAAAATAATAAGTTTCTTACAAAGTCATTAGAGTTCACAGTTTCTTTTTCATAATCCAAAACTAATTCATATATCAGAAAATATATATTTATTTGAAATAATACAAATCCAGAAAGTATTGCAAATCCAAAGGTTTTACGTATCCAGTAAACTCCAATAACACAAGTGAGTCAAGGGAGGAACAACATACCAAGTGAGTTGAGTGTACTCTACTGCCACTACCAGTTCAGCGAGGACTGACGCTCTTATCCTGAAAGCTAAAATTGTGAGGGGTGAGTATACAAATATACTCAGTGAGTAAATACATATACACCGATATACATATATGTACATGCATTTCCAAATACATATATTGGAATTAATTTCATAATGTATTGAAAATACATATATACATACGTCCATGTAAATCAATGATCACAAAGCATTTCATTAGTCTGCAATAGTTCTAAAACATAATCAATCGAGATGGTTATACGTCCTCAACATGCTACCTTGGTTGGGACAAAATTCGTAACCATCAGTAGGCTTTACATGCACAAACCATATGGAATAAAAATTTATCAAATAAAAAATCACTCTCATGCTTTGTAAAATCATTTATTTTCTTAGAAAGCATGCGTTTATAAAAATAAGTCCGCCTCACTGATATTGGCCCCAAGTAGTCACTTGGTGATCCCTATCAAGCCGTCAGGACTTTCCATAGGGTCCCTTAACCACATTTAAGTGTATGGCACACAGTGGGTTTACCATGGCTTAACCTCCCTTATACAGCCCCACTGCGACATTAGTAACCTCTGCGGCCTCTCATAGGTCTGTCCATTGATTACAGCCCTGAATATACATGCATTTACAAATTATTTCAAAAGCAATGATTATACATCAAATAAAACAAATCCTGGCCTCCCCGACCATTTCATTTATACAAATCATTTTCAACAATGATTTAAACCATTTACTTAATTCAGGCCTTCCTGGCCATCTCAGCATATATACATTTTAAATCATTTATAACAGCAGACCAAATAATCAAAACATCTAATATCAGATAAAACACATTGAACACATTTCATTTCAATCATAAAGCAGTTCGTTTCATACATAAGCATACATATAAGTATCACATGCATTTTATTTACATAAGATGTATTTATAAATTTACTCACAATAAAGGGGAGGGTAACTACTCTCACTACTCATCCTCAAGCTCAAACGGTACTTCTCTAAGGTTCTTGGAACTTAACACCACACATGCATAAATAATGAATTCCACGATTTCAAATAACATATCGTATATGTATTAAATGCAATACTCGTGGAAAATATGACTTATTTCTCTTAATTGACACAACACATTTCTCGAGGCTAATCTACCGGTGCCATTTATCCGATTTTCATCATTGAAATCCCATGGTATTGAGTTTTCCTAACTCACATTTTTGTCAAAAATGGATTTAGTCATTCCAAATGATATCCAGCATGTATATGATCATTATATACTTCTAGTTAACCCTAAGTTAACACAAATATCATTCTTTATACGAAAATCAACTTAAATATCGCATGAACAGTAAACCTTAGGTTTTTAACATACTCACATTTTCAAAAATTTAACTTTTAATGAGTTAATAGACCTACCTTTAGCCTGTAGATGTTCTCATAAACTTTACATTGTTCTTTCGAAACCATAACGTGTTCACTGCTTCTCCTTGCTGTTTCAAGCCAAATCCAGTATCACATTATTGAGAGAAGAATGAGGAATCACATGGGAAGCCTAAATTGATCCGTTAATGAAATGTTCGATTCTAGAATTTTCCTCAACCTCGAGTATTGATGCATTGGGCTTCAAGTATCGATCCGTTTGATCCAAAATGTGTTCTTAAGCTACTATCTTATAAAGGATCGATACTTTCATTCATAAGTATTGGTCCATTCGATGGGTATCAATCTACATCCTTAAAGTATCGATACTTGCATTCTGAGTATCGATTTATTCAATACTCAGAATGGATGTTGGCATTCTCTTCTCATTCCTTAACACCAATTTCGTCTACCTTTCGGGGACTCCGCCCCTGATCCTCCTCAAGGCGCTGTCTCTTGACCTTAATACTTCAGCGTAGGGCAACATTCTGCAATTCAACTTATGAAAATTCTAAATCACCATATCGCATTAATTATAGTCATATCATTTAACTTATCATATTTATATCATTGAACAAAATTTAAATTCACCTAAGCCTCAATACTGTGTCAACTAACTATTTTCATGCATATGTGCAATAAATGTCATATAAATAACTATTTTACCCTTATGCTCAAAGAATAGGGTTTACAGAAACTCTTACACAAAAACATCAATAATATAAGTCAAATTATGATGTGATTAGAGATCAAATGGAAGCTATGAGCTTTATTAGCTGCCAGAATCCAAGTGCCGATTCCTCAATTTCCAATTATAAATTTTATTATTTTTGGTTTTTAATATATTTTTGTTTTACCTGTTTCTATTTTGAAGAGTAATTTTGTATGATAATGACATTACAAGTTTTGCATTAAAGTGTTTGAAGTAAAATAGTATGCATTATGAACCATAGAAATTTGTTATTTTTTTTATTTGTTGGCCAAAGAATGTTGTATATTTAAGTTTATGATGACAAGTTTATTTATCTTAGGTTCAAGTGAGATGTGCCCTCCTTCAACAGAAACAACATCGACACATGACTTAGCATAATGAGAACTTATGTGGCAAACTTTTTACAGTTATCTTTGATACTCATTATTTGATGATTCTTAGTTTTTTAAGCCATTGGAATATTTTATGATTGTCAAGTTTGTTAATCTATTACATTACTTTATGATTATAAGTTATTGTCAAGTAGGATACCTTTTTTTTTACTATGTTGGGATTATAATGTTGATTTACTTTATTTATGCTATGTTCAAGTAATTTGCTATGATGCAATATTATTTATATATGATTTGCATCTAAAATATTATTAACATTGGATTTTCCAAACGAAAATTATTTTTTTAATGCTCCATTTAATACATTTAAAAAATGTCATTGAAAATACAATAACAAATATAATATGTGTAAAAAAAAGTATATATATTTTTGAAACAATATAATTTTTGTCACACATGATATACAATAGTCAATTAATGGTGACATTATAATAATTAATTTATGTTGTAATTTTTAATCAACTATATATGTCACAAAATATTTTTTGTTTGTAACGATATTAATTTTGTCATTTTTAATTAAACAAAAAATACAATCAGTGACAAAAAAATAAGTTTGCTCTTGATAAACTTCGTCATCACAAATTAACATTTTTTTATGATGATCCTATTTTTGTCATTCATAATCGAACAAAAAATACATTCAGTGACGAAAATGTTTTTTTTTTTTTTTTTGCTCCGGATGAAATCTATCATCACCAGATATCATTTTTTATGTGACAATTTTATTTTCATCATTCTTAATTGATTAAACAATACATTTAGTGACATTTTTTTTTTGTTCTTGACGAAATCCATCATCACCAATAATCATTTTTCTGGTGACAATCTTAATTTTGTTATTTTTAACTGAACAAAAAAATACATTTAGTGACAAAAATAATTTTTTGTTCTTGACCAAATTCAACATCACCAATTACAATTTCTTTGGTGACAATCCTAATTTTGTCATAATTAATTGAATAAAAAATACATTCAGTGACGAAAAATATTTTTTTGTGTCTGAATAAATTCACCATCACCAATTATCAATTTTTTTTGTGATGATCCTAATTTTTCCATTATTAATTGATCAAAAAATACATTCAGTAACAAAAAATATTTTTTGTTCGTGATCAAATTCGTCATCATGAATTAGCATTTATTTTGTAACGATTATAATTTCATTATTCCGTGACAAAAAGTAATTTTTGTTCCTAATGAATCTCACCATCACTAATTAGCATTTTGTCATTAATTATTATAATGTTTATAAATATTTAGTAACGTCCAACATTTTCTATGACATTATCTTATTACAATAGGTGATAACTATATTGTCACCTATGGTGTGACGATCTTATTATCGTCACATATTTATAAAAGTTTATTTCATATATCGTGGCGTTTAATTTTATTTTTTGACAAAAAAATTTATTATTTAGCGATGAAAATACAAGTCACAAATGAATATTAATAATGTAACATCTTAAATTTCATCACCTAATAGTCATAATTATGTGACGAAAGCCTTAATCGTCACATTAACCCTTTAGCAACAATGAAAAGGTGATAACAGATGTGATGAAAAATAATGTCATAAAATATTAAACGTGACGTTAATGCGTGTGCCACTAATTGATAAATTTGTTGTAGTAAAAGGATATAGCTATTAGTGAGCCCATAAGACCCCTAACATTTTGTAGAAAAAATTTATTAAAAAGGAGAGAGTTATAAATGAGTCCCTATGACACCTAACATTTTGTAGAAAATTTTGTTGAAAAGGAAATGGCTATAGGTGAGACTTTAAGACTTCTAACACTTTATAGAAAATTATCGTTGAAGGGGAGAGGGTTATAATTAAGCTCTAAGACCTCTAAGACTTTGTAAAATAGTTTTGTTGAAGGAGAGAGGGTTATAGGTGAGCCCTAGGACCTCTAAGACTTTGTAAAAAAGTTTCTTTGAAGGCGAGAGAGTTATAGGTGAGCCCTAGGACCCGTAACACTTTGTACAAAATTTTTGTTGAATGAGAGATTACTATAGGTAAGCCTCTAAGACCTTTGACACTTTGTAGAAAATTTTTGTTGAAGGAGAAAAGGCTACAGGTGAGCCTTTAGGACCCCTAACACTTTATAGAAAATTTTTGTTGAAGGGGAGATAATTATAGGTGAGTCTCTAGGACCCTTAAGACTTTGGAGAAAATTTTTGTAGAAAGAGATAGGGTTATAGATAAGACCTTAAAACCTCTAAGAATTTGTAGAAAATTTTTGTTGAAGGCGAGATGGCTATAAATGAACCCTTAGGACCCCTAAAACTTTGCATAAAATTTTTGTTGAATAAGAGATGACTATAGATGAGTCCCTAACTAAAACTTTGTACAAAATTTTTGTTGAAGGGGAAAGGGCTATTGGTGACCACCTAAGACCCCTCAGACTTTTTGGAAGTTGTGCAACTACTGATAGTAGTTGTGTTATATTTAATGTGTTTCTTTTTACTTCTCTTCATAATCCATCGTCTTTTTCCTTAACAATCATTCACTTTTAAATATTCCAGAGAGAGGACATAAATTTTATAGAGCGACACTTTGAAATTCCTTTCAACTTGAACATCCTTGGACATCTTTTGTTAAGGTTTTTTTTTCTTTAATTCTTCCTTCTTAAATATTTTTATTTGTGAACGTTCTCTTTCTTTTGGTTCTCATGAGTAGACTTTTATGTAGATAGATGTCAAATCAAAAATTTTCTCTACCATATAGGGATGAGGACGTTACTCATGATGAGGATCTTGCATTAATATATGCTCAAGAAATTGAGAATGTTACACCCTAAAGCTTATGAATTGGGTTCAAATAGTAGAGTACATGAGTCCAAGGCAAGTAGTAGCAATAGTAGTAGGCTTAGAGAGATCACTTTACCTCCTAGGGATGTTGACCATCAATATTATGGTATTGATTCAATTAAATATAGATAAGGACATATAGGATTAGAAATTTGAAGAATTCTAGTTGATATCCCTATGACTATCGAACTTGAATTTGTTAATAAATGACACAAAATTAGTCATCTTCCTAAAGGGGTTATAGTTATTAAATGCTTTCAACCTTGCCCCAACTTAACTTGTCCCTAATAGTTGGAGGATGATTATAAGATTATGGATTTTATGGAAGATGTTAGGTTTTAATAAACCTTCCATTGCAGAGATTCAAGACCTTTTTTATCTTCATACTCATCCTAGTGGTCTAGGGTGGTATTACCTAGTTTATTCTTGGGATACTTTATTTATTTTTGGAAACAATACTTGTTACCCTGGGTGAAAATCTTATTATTTCTTTCAAGGAGAGAGTGAGAGTTTGAAGATGGTGCCTTGGAACATCATATCACAATTCCTAAGAATTATTGTAAGCTATGTTGGTAACCCTTTTTTTCTATACTTAATTTGTTTTTTTTACTTATTTGTTTATTTACACTAATTCTCTTTTCTTTATAGCCATTTGGACTAGTCTAGAGCTTGCTCTTAAAGAGAGTGCAAGGGTTAAACTTGCTCGTGGACTAATGATAAAGGAGCATAACCTGGTAGAACTTTTGAACCCTACTTCCTTAGTAGCCGTTGGGATTCATCCTTATCTATTTGTTTATTATAGTTCACTGGGTATGTTTTAATGAATTGTATTTGTAATTAAATATAGAAAGAAAAGAATGTAATTTGATATGTACCATGTATGTATTTTAAATTAAGTATACTTTTATATGTCAGATGATTTGAAAATGTTTTGGAGAGACAAGTTTACGTGAATAATGATACAGAGGACATGTACCTTAGCAGCCTAATAGGCCTAAGAGACATGTTCAAAAATTTAGAATGTATCTCAAGTTTGTGGCGGTTGTCACGTGTGGACCCCACGAGTAGGGGTGTGACAATGACCCTCAAACTAATTTATTTTGCATAGTCTTTTTAGTAGCTTTGTTTTATACCTTTACATTAGTGTAATTGACTTTAATTGTTAATGAAAATTATCTTGAATTTTCCATTGTCCCATGTATATCGAGATTGATCCATCTTTTCCTTTTTGCTTTCGCAGTAAGACTAATGCTATAAGAAATTAGTCTTCAATTCCCATAGAGAGCACCAAACTATTGATGTATTTTTTTAATCAACTAGCTAAAATTGATGTCGTAGATCACTTCTCTAAGTGTAATGCATTGATTCGCTGACTTTTTCTCTTTCCTGTAGAACAAAATAAAATAAGAGGTGCCAGTAGGTTTGTCGGCTTTAAACCTCTAATGATCAAGTCAATCACCAAAATTTATATTCTAAAAAAAGAAGTTTTCAAAAATGAAATCTTACTTTTCTTTTCCTCCTCCTTTCTTGATGTAAATTTGGTGCAAGACAAGTCAAATGTCCTTTTTTTCCAAGATAAATCAAGCTTTAATTCAGCCCCAGAAGGTAAAATGTTATAAAATGAGAAAAAAGAAGCTCAAATTCGTCCAACCCATGATTTTCTTGGTCCATACACTTCATTTGGCCTTAATTTGATTGTTTGTAGTCAAAGACAAGAAGCAACCTTTATGTGATTCTTTGGGAAATGAAGCTAAGATAGAACAGCATTTAAAAAACTTTTGTTGAAAACAATACTTATTTTTGGAAGCATAAACCTAGAGCCTTATAGCTATTTATTATATTTAATGTTTGTAGTTTCTATGTAAACTTTTGATTTCTATTATGTTTGAACAAATTTGTAATGACTCAAAAAGGCTTCTTTGTTCTATTTTGGGATTTTTTAATTGAATGAAATTATATATCTTTTGAAGTGTTAATCCAAAATTCATATTCCTCTATCCAAATTCTAGCCAAATTTGGTGGTAGATTTCTTTGGCTGGTGGTGTTGCCTTTAAGCCGTGGTAATTGGCTCTTACTTTAAAATTTCCTTATTTTAGCATCATTTGATGAGTTTTAAGAGTTCAGAATTTCACTCTTTTGTACAGTAACGAATTTCAAGCACCCAAACTCACTCTAAACTTTCGCAAAATGCATCAAGTGGTATTAGAGTATAGGTTGTCAAGAGTAAGTAATCTTTCACCCTTTTTTTTTCCTTTACTGAATTCTTCTAATCTTGGTTGGAGTTCTTATTTTTATCAAAAACACCACACTGCCAAATCACCATACTTAAAACCATGAGTAAATCATCCACCCTACCTGCACCGTGGGAATAACCAACTTTGAAACTTGAAGAACGGATAAATGAATTTAGAGAACAAATCTTTCAACTCTTAAGAAATCAAAATCAAAACCAAAGCGAACCAATTTTTGGATTGGCATAAGGAGATTAAAAGATTATTTGAGTTCAGTGATTATTTTGATGAGAGAAAATGTAAGATAGTAATTCTAAAGTTTAAAGATTACGCTTCTCTATGGTGGGAGAATGTCAAAAAGTAGAGAGATAAAGAATGGAAAGAAAAAGTGAGATTTGGGAAGAGTTGAAGAAGTTGATGAAGAGAATAATTTTACTCGAAAACTATAGACAATATCTCTATCTTAGACTACACACTCTTAAAGCGCATACTATTGTAAGATTCTTAGGGGGCTAAAAATAGAGATTGCTAATATGGTGGAATTACAGTTGTTTTGTTCTTTCAAGGATGTATGTAAGTTGTCTATCAAAGTAGAGAAATAAAATAAAGTCATGAAAGATTCAGCACCCAAGAACTTCAGTAAGGGGAATTCATTCTACAAGGGTTCTTCATCCTTTAGCAAACCCGAAATTACCACAAAAGACAAAGGAAAAGAGAACGTGATGGAAGCACCTAAAAGGAAGTTGAATTTTGTTAAGACAGAGCAGGGGAACAAGAAATGCTTCAAATGTCAAGGGCATGGACATTTCCAAGCCAATTGTCATAATAACTAGGTTATAACTTTAAAAGAGATTGAGCAGATTGAAGAGTCTTTATAAGAGAAAGAAGATGAAGTTGTTGAATCTGACAATGAAGAAGAGATTGTAGAAAAGACTGATAATGGAGACATACTTATGCTAAAAAGGGTTTTGCGCACTCAGATTTGTCTCAATAAAGATCAATGGGAGAACTTGTTCCAAACTTGATGTACCATCAATATGAGAGTTTGCTCGGTAATTATTAATAGCAGGAGTTGTAGCAATGTTGTTTCTACAATACTTGTGAAGAAGTTAAGCCTTCTAACCTTAGCTCATGCTCAACCATACAAGTTTCAATGGCTCAGCAATAGAAGTACCGTACAAGTTACAAAATAAGTTCTAGTTTCTTTTTGCATTGGTAGAACTTATGTTGATGAAGTGTTATGTAATGTTATTCCTATGGATCCATGTCACTTGTTGTTAGGTAGGCTGTGTCAGTTTGATAAAGGAGTTAAGTATGATAGGAGTAAGAATACTTATTCATTTAAATTAAAAGAGAAGAATATCACCCTACTACCCTTCAAACCATTACAAATATACAAACCCACACCCATAACAAAAAAAACCAAAAGAGAACATATTTCTAAATGAGAGTTAAGTTGAGAAAGCTATCCTTAAACACTAATTTGTCCTTGTCTTGCTTGTAACTAAGAGGAAGAATATTAGGAATAAGAGTGAACCACACCCACTATTCCAAAACTTGCTCAAAGAATACTTTGATGTTTTCTTAAATAACCTACCACCCGGATTACCACTTTTGAAAGGTATAGAGCACCAAATTGACCTTACACCAGAGCATCCTTACCAAATAAACTAGCCTATAGATGTAACCCAGAGGAGTCTAATGAGTTACAAAGACAAGTGGATAAGCTGATTAATCGTAGTTTTGTGAGAGAAAGTATGAGTCCATGTTTAGTGCCAACTTTATTAGTACTAAAGATGTAACTTATAGGATGTGTGTAGATAGTAGAGCCATAAATAATATCACTATTAAGTATAAGTACCCCATTATTAAACTTAATGATATGTTGGATTAGTTACATGGTTCTATGATATTTTTAAAGATTGATCTTATAAGCGGGTATTATCAAATTCGAATGAAGGAGATAGATGAGTGGAAGACGACATTCAAGACCAATGAAGGAATGTATGAATGGTTAGTTATGCCATTTGGTTTGTTTAATGCTCTCAGTACTTTCATACGACTTTTGAATGAAGTGTTAAAGCCAATCTTGGAAAGATTTGTTGTAGTATACTTTGACGATATCTTAATGCACAGTAAAAGTGAGGAGGAACATTTTACTTATTTGTGACAAGTTTTTGATATCTTGAGGCAGAAGAAGTTATATGCAAAATTGGAGAAGTGTGAGTTTTTCTCTCCTAGTGTTGTGTTTCTTGGTTATATTATTTCTAAAGATGGCATTATCGTGGATCGTTCCAAAATTGAAGCAATCAGAAGCTGGCCCCAACCTAATCCATCAGTGAGGTTAGAAGCTTTTATGGTTTAGCATCTTTCTATCGTCGATTTGTTCCTAATTTCAGTATCATCATGACACCAATTATCGAGTGCATGAAAAAGGATAACTTTGAATAGACTAAAACAGCAAATGAAACATTTGAAGTGATTAAGAAAAATTGTGTGAAGCTCCAATCTTAACTTTGCCTGATTTTGACCAAGTGTTTAAAGTGGAATGTGATACAAGTGGAGTTGGAATAGGTGTTGTTCTTACACAAGCTAAGCACCCAATAGCTCATTTTAGTGATAAGCTAAATGAATCAAGTAAACGGTATAACACATATGACAAGGAATTTTACACAATTGTTAGGGCCTTAGATCACTGGAGTTATTACTTAAGGGCTAAATAATTTATTCTTCATTCAGACCAGCAAGCCTTGAAGTTCATCAATAGGCAACACAAATTGACTATAAGACATGCTAAATGGGTTGAATTTCTCCAATCACTCTCTTTTATGTCAAATTACAATAAAGAAGTAAGCAATGTGGTTGCAGATGCTTTGTTCAGAAGGTATGCATTACTTGCTATTTAGATGCTTGAGTTCTTGGTTTCCAATTAATAAAGGAGTGTTATGCTATTGTTAAAGTTATGAGTTTGATTATGGACAAATGCAAGAAAGGGAGTTTTGAGGATTATTCTGTCTTAGATGGATTTCTCTTCAAGGAAAACAAGCTTTGTGTACCAAAAGAAAGTTATAGAGAGCTAATTATAAAGGAGACCCATAAAGGATGACTTGCTAGTCACTTTAAGGTTAAAATCACTTTGGAAATTCTTAAGGAACGTTTCTATTAGCCAAAATGCAAAGAGATGTACAAGTAATAGTGGCAAGGTGTGACACATGTCAAAGAGCCAAGAGTCGCTTCAAATTAGGCCTTTACACTCTATCACCAGTTCTAGAGCAGCCTTGGGAAGATTTAAGCATGTATTTCATTATTGCATTGCCAATAACACAGAGGGAAAAAAATGCAATTATGGCGGTTGTGGATTGATTTTATAAGATGGCACATTTCATTCCTTGCCATAAAACTGATGATGCTTCTCATGTAACTGATTTATTCTTCAAAGAAATTGTTCGTTTGCATGGTATTCCAAGGAGAATTGTGTCAGATCAGGATACTAAATTCCTTAGCCATTTTTGGAGGACACTTTGGGAAAAGTTTGGTACCAAGCTTCTCTTTAGCACTTCACACCATTCTCAAACCGGTGGACTGACTAAGGTAAAAAATCACACTTTGGGAACTATTCTAAGAATTTTGATAAGCAAGAACTTGAAGAATTGGGATATCAAATTAGCGCTTGCTAAGTTTACTTATAATATGTCTCCAAGTTCTACAATTGGACACTCTTCATTTGATGTATTGTATGGCATTAATCTTATCACTCTTATTGAATTAAGTTCATTACCAATTGATATGCAAGTAAGTGTAGATGCAGAGGAAAATGCCAAAACAATGAAAAAAACTACATGAATTTGTTTGGGTCCAAATACAGAAGTCTAATGAAGCCTATAAGAAACAAACCAACAAACAAAGAAGACCAGCCCACTTTTAGCTTGGAGACATGGTTTGGGTTCATCTAAGAAATCAAAGATTTCCATCCTAGAGGAAGAGTAAGTTAGCACCAAGAGCTGATGATCCATTTGAGGTACTTGAACAAGTTAGAGATAATGCTTAGAAGATTAATTTGTCAAGTGAATATGGAGTAACCTCAACTACATTTAATATGGGTGATTTGTCTCCATATTTGGAAGATGATAACCTTGCGAATTTGAGAACAAATCCTCTTTAACCCTGGGAGGATGATATAAATTATATGCAAACAAGTCAAATATGAATTTGTTGCAAGATAAATCAATCTTTAATTAAGCCCCATAAGGTAAATTGTTGCAAAATGAGAAAAAAAAGAAGCCCAAATTCATCCAGCCCATGATTTTCTTAGTCTATACACTTCATTTGACCTTAATTGATTATTTGAAATCAAAGTCATGGAACAGCCTTTATGTGATTCTTTGGGACAGGAAGCTAAGATGGAATAATATTTATAGAACAGTATTTAAAAGACTTTGGTTGGAAATAAGACTTATTTTTGGAAGCATAAACTTAGAGTTTCAGCTGAATGCTTGTAAATATTTATTAAATTTAATGTTTGTAGTTTTTATGTAAACTTCTTACTTTTTTTTTAATATTTGAACTAATTTGTAATGCCTATAAAAAGGCTTTTTTGTTCCATTTTGGGTTTTTTCAGCCGAATGAAATTATATATCTTTTGGAGTATTAATCCAAAATTTATCTTCCTTATCCAAATTTTAGTCAAATTTAGGGGTGGATTTCATTGACTGGTGTCATTGCCTTTAAGCCTTGGTACTTGGCTTTTACTTCAAAATTTTCTTATTTTGGCAACATTTGAAGAGTTTTAAGAGTTCATAATTTCACTCTTTTGCACAGTGACAAATTTCAAGCACCCAAACTCACTCTAAACTTCGAGCTTTTATAATTAGCCTTTTGATTTTAATAATGTTAAAGTATTCTTTTTGATAGGTATCATAATGTTAGAGTCATGTGGTATACGTGGCTTCTAAAAATCATGCCATATGGCATTTGTGGCCTTTTAAAATAATGTCAAGTGTATTTCTTTATGTATCATATTAAGTGTAAAATTTTTATTATCTTCTTTTTTTGTAAATAGTCGAATATTTACACTTTGGTGGATTTTTAGTCATTTACTTTGCATTTTTGTAGTTGGGTTCTTGCCCTAAGGAGATAACCATAATTCATAGTCTTTGTAATTAAAAAAGACTCTTATTTTATATGAAATCTTCTCACATTTAAGTATTTATCTTCGATAAAAGTTCATAATCCTCATAATTAAACGTGACTCTCTTTTTATATGAGATCCTTACATATTTAAGTGTAAGTTCTTGGTAAGAGTTCATAGTCCTCATATTAACTAAGAGTCTCATTTTATATGAGGTTCTCACACATTTAAATGTAAGTTCTCGGCAATAATTCATAGTTCTCGTAATTAACCAAAACTCTCATTTTATATGAAGTCCTCACATACTTACGTGTAATTCCTCAATAGGAGTTCATAGTCCTTATAATTAAAGATGACTCTTCTTTTATATGAGGTCTTCGCATATTTAAGTGTAAGTTCCCAACTGAAGTTCATAGTCCTCGTAATTAAAGAAGATCTCCTTTTATATGAAGTCCTCGCATATTTAAGTAAGTACTTGACAAATGTTCGTAATCTTCATAATTAAATATGACTTTCCTTTTTTACTTGATCCATTTATTTATAAACTTAGACCCATTGGTATCCTTATTTTTAGGCTTTAACCCTTTAGTAGTTGTACTTGTGGGTTTGGGTCCTTTAGTTGAAATTTTATATAAAACATTTTTCATATTTAATTTTTGTTATTTATTCTTAACTTTTGTTTAATTTTCTGCATATTTTTATGCTTAATTTTTAATGTGATTAATAATAGGTGGATTTTGTCTGATAAATATTCATCACAATCTTATTGTTACAAAAATCTAGTCTTTTTGACATATGTTCTAGGTTCAGTATAGTAAAGTTAATCAATTTTATTGTTACAAAAACTTTCATGTTTGATTATAATTAGACATTAGTTTAAATTCTTTAATTGATCAAAGAGTAGAAGATTAAAAGTTGTGAGCACCATTCAAGTTCTTAATGAATAG
>JAXCLQ010052671.1:0-10318 GCA_035584115.1 Cedrela odorata | reverse complement strand
GATGTCTCAGGTCGAAGGATTGCATTGTACACTAATATGACAAAATGATTAATCATTGACATCATGTTATTGCATGTGATTTATTGTTTGCTCAGGTCAAGTTCAAAAAATGGTTCTTTAACTGTGAATCCACATTAATGCCTCAGTGACATGATTATCATCGTCATTCGAACTTATATAAACTTTTTGATATCCTTTCGAAAGCATTCAATATGCCTACTATACAATATTATTTTCCAAATAATATTGTTTCCGTAGGAAATTGTTTTGATAAGAATATTTACTTTAAATGTCTTATCTGAACTTATTACATTCATAAATTATTTACAAAATATATAAATAGTTGAAACAATATACAAATGTGAATCAAGAATAATTATTTTATTTATTAAAAATAATAAATATCCACATTAATGCCTCAGTGACATGATTATCATCGTCATTCGAACTTATATAAACTTTTTGATATCCTTTCGAAAGCTTTCAATGTGCTTACTATACAATATTATTTTCCAAATAATATTATTTCTGTAGGAAATTGTTTTGATAAAAATATTTACCTTAAATGTCTTATCTGAACTTATTACATTCATAAATTATTTACAAAATTTATAAATAGTTGAAACAATATACAAATGTGAATCAAGAATAATTATTTTATTTATTAAAAATAATAAATATCTGATTACAAATTAAATGCCGAGAAACTTACAACACGATTGGTTTCTAGGGGCATATACACTAACAAATAAATTATTTTGATTAATCTAAAACGCTTAAGAAAATATAATTAAATATAATTGTGATTTTTTATTTTAAAAATAATTATATTATTTTTATATAACTCTATCATCAAACAATATATTGACAAAGAAAATGGAACATGTGAGGAAGCTGAGATTGAATAAGGATTGGAGATCTATTTCAACGGCTGATGGCAAGCAAAAACAAATTATTATCATTTCCCAATCTAGGTTATGTTGATCTACAATCAGAATAGTCAGTCGAGGGAGGTGCTCCAGTGTCACTGCTGCTTGTGGTATTGTTGTAATGAAATAGTAGTAGTTTTAGGCAATAGTTGAAAGATTTTAGTGAAGATTGATAGACATGCAAATACCATCACATTAGTACTAGAAAGTACAAATCAATCTAAAACTAAGTAATGTAAGTTTAGCCTTCCTAATTTTAATTTCTAAGAAAATTAAAAACATTTTTAATAGCACATTTTACTTCACATTATATTAAAATATATAAAAATTTATTTAATGAAAATTTTATTTGATAGCTAGAAGTACGCTTTGTTCCGTTGAAGGGCTCTTGCTAGTAGCTGTTGATCATTCTTAATCCTTATTATATGAGTATGGACAAGACTGGTGTGTTGCACATTATGTTATTCATGTCGTAAATACTCATTAAAGTCTTCATGCTTGATTATTGACTCATTAGCTGCATTTGCTTGTGGAGCATCTTCGCTAACCTCACAATCTTTTACCGAAATTCCCAAATGTTTCGTAATCTTCATATTTTTCAAAGAGGTCTTTGTATAAATTTCTATGTGTTTTCTTGTTACGGCTCGTTCGCCATCAAGTTACACCTTTGTAAAAACTAATGAATATGGGGTAACTTAGATTTCTTTATTGCATCCCTTATGGACTGGATAATAATATGTGGGAGATTCATGCTAATGCCTTTTCTTATCTTATCCAAGATATAAACTTTAAAGAAAAAAAATCAAGCAGATAGGTTTTATACCTGAAGGAAGATAACACAACTGCTGAGAAAACTAACCTGTAGAGCCTTGAATTTGTCAATACCATTAACCAAAAGGTTAAAAGACCATGAAGCAAAATTTGTTTAGGATATCTCATCGATGTTTCTAACTGCTTACAAACAAAGAGGGTTGATAGATGAGACTTGATAAGCGGGTATTATACCCACATTTTAGATATCTTTGGCTTAACATTTAGATAGTTTTTGAGAAGATTTATTACTTTTGGATGAAGGTTTTGCTTATTTCTGTAGGACTTGGGAAAACTAATCAATAGGAAAACTTGACGAAGTTCGAAATCCATATGCATGTCAAAAAGGCTAAAAAACAATAAAAGATAGAGAATAGAGAACTTAGGTGCCCATTTAGCTGAGCCTAGGCACTAAAAAATTTAATTTGCCACAAAAATCACCTTGAACTCGAGAAACAAGCAGTTATGCATTGACCTAGAGGCGTCTAGGCTCTCAAAGGTGAACAACGATATGTTTTTTTTACTAGCCCCTAGGTGTTAGTTGATGTCTTCACACCCCTTCAAATTAGAGTTTATTATTGTTTGATTTGGGATTGAAGGCGAGAGCCACCAAAGGAGAAAGAAGAAAGATTATAGAAGAAAATCATCAACAAGAAGCTTGGATTTGGGGTGAAAGCCATTTATCAACTAGGAAGAATTTAATTTTTCTTTATCCTCTTTTTTATTTTTCCATTGAGATGTTGAATTTAATCATAGTAGTAGCATTTTATTACATTATGAACTAAGTTCTATATTATAGGGTTATGATATATCAACTTAAGATGATTTGATTTTTGCCTATTTGAATTAATTGAAGTTTTTGCTTATTGGTTAAGTGTTCTTCATTATTTTCTATACTTCTAAGTAATTAGCCACTAATTAGATGTTTTGATTGCATATTGATACCCTAAAAAATGATATTCATGCTTGTGATCTAATGTTGAATGCCATTAAGTTTATGTAAGATAGAAATATAATTGTATGCTTAGTATAATCCATGCATTGAATCCATGAACTTAATGAATCTTTGATTATCTTAATTCACGTAGGAATATAGTGAATTGATAGATTGAAAATATTTTCATTATAACCCTAAAAAAGGCTTATAAATATTTTTACGATTCTCGATTATTAGCTATAGTCTCAAACTTCAGATAATAAGAATAGTTAGAATCAATTTAGATTGGTTTATATGAAATCATATGCCTTAGAGCTTTCACTATTATTGATTTTATCTTTATCCAGTACTTTCTTTAATTTAGTAGTTATTTTTTTTAGCATAAATTATCTCTTTATTCAAATCATTCAGATAAAATTAATGATAGTTTAACTCGGTAGTTAGTTCGTAAATTCTCAATTCTCGTGTGAATGATACTCACTCATCACTATATTACTTGTTTGCGATAGCATATACTTGTGCTTATGTAATCTTTACAATAAGGCTAATGTAGGGCAGAGTGGGGTTTCTATTAGAAAAAAAAGTGAGAGTGATTTTAAAATGTTAGATATATTAGTATCAATAAGAAAACTAATTTAATTCAACCTGAAGTAAATAATATGTAAAGTCCTATAACACCTAGGGATCATGATAACTCTACAATTTAAGGAAAAAAGTGGATTAAACATGTATAAAACAAAATTGAGATAAATAAGAGGCCTTATATGTAGATAAGCTATCTAACTCAAATGATTAAATAAAATCTATCGATTACAAGTAAAAAGCAACAATTCGATATCATTTGTTATAAGATTAATCTCTATATTATCAAAACTCAGACAAGTGGCATAGATATTCAAAGCTAAAATGATTCAAAAGTCTAACATGACTTAAAATTAACATACAGATAGAAAATCTTTATGTTTATAATTATCTCATATTTGACGGCCTGGCCTTTTGTTCATTGCTGAGCTGGCGGTTATCCATAGTCAAAATCCAACACATTGTTGGAAATAGATAATGTTTATAGTGTTAGCAATGCTAAAAAGGAACACAATTTCTTTACCTCAAAAAATTAAAAATAACTTCTTTTTTTTGCCTAAGATAACACTAGGGATGGAAAAAGTCCCCGTCGATACGGAGGCTTGGCTTGTTCGGGCCAAGAATAAGAGCTAATTTTGGTCTCGTTAAACAATTCAGGTCAGACAATGAACCATTCTCCCTTCCCTATTTTCAAAATTGAATTTGGGACAGGGATGAAATTTCATCCTCGTTATTCGTTAAAAATTTTAAGTTAGCCTTAAGTTATGATGACAATTAATGCTAACTTAAAATTTTTAACAGATAACGAGGACAAACCATTCTCCTTTCCCTGTTAAAATTTTTAAGTTAGCATTAATTGTATCATAATGACTAACCATTCTCCCTTCCTCGTTTTCAAAATTGAGTCTGGGATGGCTCGTGTGTTTGCTCTCAATCAAGAACAGGCTCAGATTAATCCGGAAGTGGTGATAGGTACTGTGAACATATTCAACCAAGATGCATACATCCTTATTGATCTAGGTTCCAATAGATCATTTATTAGTCATACATTTGCATCTCATGCTGATTGAGAGTTGTTGCCCCTAGATCAAGAATTGTTAGTCCACACCCATTTGGGGCAGAAATTGTTAAGAAAGACAGTTTTTAGAGATTGTGCTATTATGGTAAATGGGATAAAATTAGAAGCTAATTTACTTACTTTAAGAATGTAAGATTTGATGCCATCTTGGGAATGGATTGGTTATCTCGACATTGAACTTTAGTGGATTGTTTTACTAAATAAGTTGTGTTTAGGAGACCGGGTGAACCAGAGTTAGTAATTAAGGGAGAGCGTAATGTGCTTCCTACATGTGTTGTATTGACAATAGAAGCACAAAGATTAATAAGGAAATGCTGTCAAGCATATTTGGCACATGTAATTGGTACATCGATTGCAGGGTATTCGATATAACAAGTGCAAGTAATACAGAATTTCCAGACGTCTTTCCAGAAGAATTGCTAAGGCTACCACCAGACAGAGAATTTGACTTCAATATCGAGTTAGCATGAGGTACTACACCTATATCAATACCCTCATATAGCATGGCATCTACTCAACTTAAGGAATTAAAGGTATAGCTTCAAGATTTGGTTGATAAGGGGTTTATTCGACTAAGTATGTCGCCATGGGGTTCCCCAATCTTGTTTGTTAAAAAAAAGGATGGCACCCTACGGTTGTACATAGATTATCGACAGTTAAATTGGGTTACCATCAAGAACAAGTTTCCACTATTGAGGATTGATGATCTGTTTGATCGGTTATAGAGTGCTGGTATATTTTGAAAGATTGATTTAAGGTTGGGTTATTATCAGTTACAGATTCGAGAGAATGATGTACCTAAGACAGCTTTTCAAACTCATTATAGGCATTATGAGTTCCTTGTAATGCCGTTTGGGTTAACTAATGCCCTAGTTGCATTCATGGATCTCATGAATAGAGTATTTCATCCCTACCTTGACAAATTTGTGAACGATTTCATAGATGACATCTTCGTATATTGAAGAACCAAGAAAGAATATGCCTAGCACTTGAGAATTGCATTACAGACTCTAAGATAAAAAGAATTATATGCCAAGTTTTTAAAATAAGAATTTTGGTTTCGGGAGGTAGTATTCTTAGGACATGTGTTCTCAAAGGAATGAATTTTTATTGATCCCTATAAGATCAAAGCAATAGCGTAATGAGAAAGGCCAAAGAATGTCACAAAGACTAGAAGTTTCCTAGGATTGGCAGGATACTATTATAGGTTTGTAGAAGGTTTCTCCTTATTGGAAACCCTGTTGACACAATTAATAAGAAAAGAAGTGAAGTTTATGTGGGATAAGCAGTGTGAGAAGAGTTTTCTAACATTAAAAGATCGACTTATCTCTGCTCCGATTTTAACACTTCCTACACTGGGAGGTGGGTATGTTGTATACAGTGATGCTTCTAAACAAGGACTTGGATGTATACTAATGTAGAATGGGAAAGTGATTACTTATGCTTCTCGACAGTTTAAGAAGCATGAAGTAAATTACTTTACCTATGACTTGGAATTAGTAGCAGTGGTCTTCGTGTTGAAGATTTAGAGACACTACTTGTATGAGGAACAGTGTCAAATCTTCACAAACTATAAGAGCTTGAAATATCTACTAACACTGCGAGAGTTGAATTTGAGATAGAGGAGATGGCTCAAGTTAATCAAAGATTATGACTTAGTTATCGAGCACCATCCAGGGAAAGCTAATGTAGTAGCAGATGCTTTAAGTAGGAAATCATCTGTTACGTTAGCATTTATCCGAGCATCATACATGCTTTTATTGGTAGAATTGAAGGCTTTGGATGCAACCTTAAGTTGTGATGATGCTGGAGCCTTAGTGGCCAATTTTATTGTGAGACCAACTTTGAGGCAGTAGATCAAGGAAAAACAAATGTAGGATAAGGGATTGATTAAGGTGCACCAAGAGATTCTAAATGGCAAATAGGATGATTTTTATTTCATGTAAGATGAGATCTTAACTATGATAGGCAGAGTTTGTGTGCCTAATGTTGATGAGTTGAGAAAAGCCATTATGAAAGAGGTATATTGTTCTGCTTTTGCTATGATAATAAAAGTACTAAGATGTACTGAACTATCAAAGAGAATTACTGGTGATCAGGTATGAAGAAAAACATAGTAGAATATGTAGTAAGATGTTTGGTATGTCAACAGGTTAAGGCAAAACATCAGAAACCAGTAGGGAAACTTCAACCATTGCTTATTTTTAAATAGAAGTGAGATCACATCACAGTGGATTTTGTAGTTAGTTTGCCTAGAACATAAGCCAAACATGATGCTATTTGTGTGATCATTGATAGGTTTACAAAATTTGCTCACTTCTTACTCATTCGAGTCAAGTATTCATTGGATAAATTATCAAGATTGTATATAACAGAAATGATTAGACTCCATGGGATACCAGTCATCATTGTATTAGATCGAGATCCTCGTTTCACATCTCGATTCTGGCCAAGACTTTATAATACAATGGACACTATCTTGAATTTTAGTTCTACTTTCTATCCTTAGACTGATAGTCTATCAGAAAGGACAATACAAATATTAGAAAACATGCTATGAGCATGTGTAATGGATTTTCAAGGTAATTGGGATGTACATATTCCATTGATTGAATTTACATACAATAATAGCTACAAAGCCAGTATTGGTATAGCTCCTTACGAGGTACTATATGGAAGGAATTGTAAAACACCCTTATGTTAGGATGAAGTAGGTGAAAGGAAACTCGAAAATGTTGAACTGATTGAAATGACTTTAGAAAAGGTGAAAGTGATTCATGAAAAATTGAAATTGGCACAAGATAGGTAGAAGTCTTATGCTGATTACTAACGAAGGGATTTAGAGTTTAATGTTGATAATATGGTGTTTTTTAAGATATCACCCTAGAAAGGCGTTATTTGATTCAGAAATTGAGGGAAGCTCCATCCTCGATATATTGGGCCTTTCACAATCATAGAGTGAATTGGCCTAGTAGCATACTGACTAGAGTTGCATTAAGATGTAAAGGATATATGATGTCCTTCATGTTTCAATGTTAAAGAAATATGTTTTAGATTTTTCACATATTATTAGACCTTTACCCATTGAACTTTGAGAAGATTTAAACTATAAAGTTCAACCGGTAACACTCGTGGATCGATAGGAATGGGTGCTAAGGAATAAGATAACTCTCATGGTAAAGATCTTATGGCTGACTGCTATAGTTGAAGAGCTGACATAGGAACCCAAACATCAGATGTGATAACACTACTCCTACCTATTTCATTGACCAGGTACGTTGAATTTTGATTCCTTAAATGACATAATATATATATTGTCATTTCTAACATGAAGAATAGAATTTTGGGGACAAAATTTTTCTAAGCAAGGTAGAATTATAAACCCTGTTCTTTGAATAAATGGGTAAAATGGGTATTTAATGATATCCATTATCACACGTGCATGACTTAATATTAATGGGCACATTAACGAGGTTTAGGTGAATTTGAATTAAGTTTAATGATATAAATATAATGAATTTAATATTATGATTTAAAATTTAGCATAAGTTATATTTCAGTATTTTGCTCTATGTTGATGCATTTGACGATCTCGATAGCCGGTTAGCGAGTGGGACCAAGGGATAACGTCTTTACGGGGGATGCCTTCGAAAGGTAAATAGAATTAGTGTTAGGGAATGAAAAGAAAAGAGTTAAAAATCTATCATGAGCATGAAGAGATTGATACCTAGAATGGAAGTATTGATACATTGTACAAATGTATCGATACATTGAGAATGTATGTTGATATTCATTGAATGGATCGAAACCTAAAAAGAAAGGTATCGTTACTTAGCAAGTCAGAGACTTGGGAAGAAATTACAAGTCGATCAGATCGTTACTTATGGAGAAAGTATCGATACATTGAAAACAGAGAGTTTGAAAATAATTACAAGATGAATCAGATCGATACGTTTATCAAAGGTATCGATACATGGTCAGACAGAGAATTCGACATTAATTACATGTTGAACCAGATCGATACCTTCAAAAAAGGTATCAATACATTGAAAAGAGAAGGATCAATACGTAAAGGTAAATGAATCAATACTCGTGGTTGATAAAATTTCCAGAATCGAATTTTTAAAGAATGGATTGATACTTGGACTAAAGGTATCAATACCCAACCCAAAAGTATAGATACCTAGTTTAAAAGTATCGGTACATGACGTTAATCTGGGTAAAATTTGATGGACAATTACGTCTTTTTGCCCACATCTATAAATATCCAGAGGGGAGATTTTACCCCAGTATCTTCTTCACTCATTCTCTCCCTCTCTCACTCTAAAAATACTTATCTTATTTCTCTCATTCAGATTTGACCAATTCTTTCCAAATAATTGGCTTTTTCTTGTAATGTATATTGCAAAGTGAGTAATCCATCTTTTCCTCTACAAGTCGGTACCGATTTTGGATTGGAAACAATAAGGAAGAAACTAGGGTTCAAAGAGGAACTTGAGGCTTTTCTGTTTGAACGGCGATTCGAGGTTTCCAAGGACTTTTACAGGTTCCAGGTAGGTTTATTAACCTATTGTAAACCTGATTTCAAGATTTAAAACAAATTAAAATGTTAGGGTTACTGTTCACTCGAGGACTTTTGTTTAATCTCGAGTAGGAAATGTAGACTTGTGTTAATTGAGGATATTAGGAATTATATAATGCTAAATAAGTGTAAAATAACACTCGAAACATATATAACCATTTGAGATGAAAATGTAGAATTTGGAATAATTACGGCAATGGGATTCCGTTATTGGAAATTTGCTAAACGGCCCTTGTTAGAATGCCTTGTAAAGTTATATGTATACTAGACTAAGGAATTTTAGACATGAAGATCGCAAACATTGTATTTAATGCATAAATAGTAATTATTTAGAATCTCGGAATTCATGATGTCATCTATGTGTGATATTAGGCGCCGAGCACCCAAGAAAGGGACATACTAGGCGCGAGGATTAGTGTGGTAGAGGTGACCCTCCCTTTTTTTTTTTGTGAGTGGATCTTTAAATGTTTTTACTCTTTAAAGCTTTATAAAACTTATTGTTTTATGAAATAAGAAATAGCTTTACTATTATTATTGATTTAAGACAAATGTGAATGGATTGTAAATGGATTTGATATGTATGTGGCTATGAGGCCAAGAAATGTAAATATGAGATCGGCCATAAGACCAAGTTTGACATTGAAAATGCATACTTTATAATGTTTTTGAAAATGAAATACTTATAAATGATCTCGTCTTTAGTTATATATGTAGATTGTATTAGTGATATAGTTGGGAAGGCCAAGATTGTATATAACTGTAATTACAAAGAAGTAGCCTAGGGATGGACCTATGAGAGTTTGTCTAGGTGAGTGCGCCACAGGTAGGGCAAGTATATGGGTAGATGTTATAGAGTTGCCTATCTGTGGAATTGATGAGGACAGTCATGAGTATCACCACATAACTACTTGAGGCCAACTTCAGTGGTGGGCAAATTTTTAAATAACTAGCATGCATTTGTATTTTAAAAAGAATTGTTTTATTAAATGAGCATTGTTTTCTGAGCATAAAACCTACTGACAGTCTCGGGATCACCACGACCAAGGTAACTACCGAGAAATGGAGCCAACCGATTGATTTTAATAACAAGCCATGGTTTTATTAAAATAAATTGATTTATTGTGCATTTATAAATAATTTTCTTAAAATATATTTTTATCTACTTATGGAGTATATCCCCATGTACTCACTCCTTCACCTTCTAGTTTCAAGAGATCGAGAATAAGAAAGTGCGTTGTACGGGTGGTGGTGATTGATTAAGGGTGTAACGCCCTCAGGTGTTATTTTCATTCTCGACTCACTTATTTGTTTATTATAGTTCATTGGGTATGTTTTGATAAATTGTATTTTTAATTAAATATGGAAAGAAAAGAATGTAATTTGATTATGTACCCTTTATA
>JAXCLQ010052660.1:0-18422 GCA_035584115.1 Cedrela odorata | reverse complement strand
TAATTGTTTAAGCTTTCATATTTTACACTGCATCGACATATCACACTTGCATGATTTACTTACTGAGATGTTTATCTCACCTTTTATTGAAAAATTTATCTTTCAGATAATAGCATATAAGGATGATCGAGTACGTAAGCGAGGATATTAGGTGTATTCATAGTTTTATTTTTGATATATGTAATTTGTAGGTTAGCTAAGTAATATGTATAGACTTGTAGGTTAGTATGAATCTTTTTGGATATGAAATTGATAATCTATTTGTATTACAAAGAGTTGTATTATATGTACATTTGTATGTATAAAGAAAAAAAAAATTTTGTTTACTACAAATGTTTAAGTTTTGTGTAAATAAAAGAATAGCATTGTATATAAGGAATGTAAGAATGTATTTGCAGTTAATTAGAAATAGGTGTGACAAAACATGAGTATGTATTTGCAGTTAATATAAAATATGTGTGACACTTTGTAACCTAGGTTCTTGAGACCAGTTCCTCAACGAGTTTATGGTTAGTAATCTGATCATATTGGCTTTTCGGGTTATGATTCACTTGTTCGTGAGTTTTTAGACTATTTTGCCTTTGGGTTCACATTAAATTTGAGTCTAGAAACAGCCCCATCTCTTTTAATACTGCTATCCCATCTCGATTTCCAAGATGTACTTGAACCCGAAGTGTACTTCGCTTCCCTTTTCTTCTTTAACTATCTCTTCACCTTTATGGCCATGTGTACCATGTCTTCTAATTCTACATAATGCTGAAGTTCCACTATAGTCGCAATCACTTTATTCAAACCACTCATAAATAGTGCCACAGTGGCTTCCTTATTTTCTTCCACATTAGCTCTCATCATTACTAATTCGATCTCTTTATGATAGTCTTCCACACTCCTATACCTTTGTGTAAGCCCCTGAAGTTTTTAGTAAAGTTCTCTAAAGTAATGACTCAGCATGAATCTCTTTTGCATAACAGTTTACAACTCAATGTAAGTCTCAATGAACCTTTCATGATTTCTTCTCTATTTAATCACCAACTGATCCCACCAATTAATTGTGTAATCCGTAACTTAACGGATTAACTTCATTTTCTTCTCCCACTCAAGATACACTTCAGGATCACTCCTACCTTGAAATGGAGGAATCGTCATCTTAATCTTACTCAAGTCCTCATCGACTTCATCTTTCTCTCTAAAACCTTTTCAAACTCCCTTATCATGTCTCCCAACCCTTAGCCAAAATCTACCCATGACTAGTCCATGCCCATACTCATCAAAATCACCATCATCACCTCACTCATTCTCAACTTCATACTCATCTAAAGGTAACTGCCTACTCCTAACTTGTAAATTCGAATTTTGTACTTGATTAGGCTACCCCTTTTATACATTAACCAATACTCTCTCATGTCTATCCATCTTACGCATAATATCTGCCCTTTGTTTCTTTATGTTATCATGTATTTCCCCAAACATTGTATCTAACTACTCAAACCGCTTAAATATAACTTGTATTGTAAACGCGGGGATCTACTCTTTATGAGCTAATTCGTTGGTATTATGTGTTGCGGCAACTTCTTTAGACATTGTGAATAAGCTCTTAGCTCATGTAATTGTATGGCGATATCACTCCACTCGTGTTTACACTCAATTAGGCTTTTTCCCGATGTTATGCTCGCACACTCTTGCCTTTCACTACTTAAAATTCCTCCCCCAAATTCTTTAAGAACTAAAGACTCAATCATAGATAAGAATCTTAAGTTTTATCCTGTCAAGCAATTAAATTTAGAAAACGAGCTTGGAATAAGAATAAATGAAAACAAAGCAAGATTAGACTTTAGACTCAATCAAAGAAAATGCTAGAAAGGAAAAGAATGTAGAGGTTCAATCACCAAATTCAATAAAATTTCATAATTTTTTCCTTGTGTTTGCTTGACATATTCGTTGCTTTTTTTTTTTAAGCAAGAAATTAAAATGCAACAAGGAAAACTAAAAATTTAGTGTTTTGGCAGAAAAATAGGAGTCTTTCCTAAGTGGATTAGGTAAATAATTTCCCTATTGGTAGTCAAACATACAACTCTTACTAAATAACGAGGGATTTACCTTATTTACGTAGGAAAAATTTTGTTGTTTTTTTTTTTTGTTAAATTAAACAAAAGAACCATGCAAGATCAATTAAAAACACAAGATCAGCAAGGAAAACACTAAAAAGACACAAGACCACGTAAGAAATAAGGAAGACATGTAAGAAATAAGGTGATTAAAAGAAAAAAAGAAATTGCAGAATTGAATATATATACTTTTTTTGTTTAATCACTCAACAAGTAAAGTAAATTAAGAACAATATATTCAAACCTTAGAACATTAGTGCATTAAGGCCGAATATATCAGATTGAGATTTTTTTTCTTTTTTCCTTTTTTTAACTTGAAGAACACAGAATTAAATACAAATAATAAAATAACCTAATCTTGCAACCAACCTTTAATACCAACTGAGGTGAACCCGTAGGCAAAATAGCCTAAAAACCCATGAACAAGTGAATCATAATTTCGGAAAGCCAATATAATCAGATTATAAATCCTAGACCCAGTGATGAACTTGTCTCAAGAACCTAGGTTGTAAAGAGATGACGCCATAAAGGATTGCAAAACCTTTGATAAGTCTAAGTTCATGCAAGAATTCAAGGAGAATTGCTCACACATTCCCACAAATTTTCAGAATTTTATTCATCAAGAGTTGCTCAAAATAACAAGTTTAAGTTGTTAAAATACTAAACACCTATTCTACGGCACTGTAACAAACCCTAGTTCACAGTACTATAACAAACCCTAGTTTGTGACACTGTAAAAACCCTTACAAAATAAGTTTTGTTTCTTTTTTAAACGTTAGGAAACCCTAAAATAAGCAATTAAAATAATTATGAGCTATTTAATTAATTGTACTAGTCCATTAACATAATAATAATATAGACTCAAGAAATTAAATAAAATCAAGCCCACATGTAGAATACAATGTGGCCGCATATGCCTTTATGTCTTCACTCTTGAACTTGGGCTTCAATGACATGTAGAACATGCACCAACACTGGTTCTTTATCTCAAAAGCCTATCTTTCATGATATAGAGCCCTTTAATTGAAGTCCATGCATAGTTTCAATCATTGTCCTTTGAACAAGCCCATTCATTATCTCTTTGATTTTCTTTGCAAGTGACCTCGTAATAGGCCCATCTGAAACATGCAACGGATCTTGAACAACTTGACCCAATAAAAAAATGCAAAAAAAGAAAAGAATTCAGTACTTTAGTCGAAAATTAGGAGTCTTTCCTAAGTGGATTAGGTTAATAATTTCTTTATTGATGGCCCAACAAACAATTCCTATAAGGTAGCAAGAGAGAAAACTTTGATGATTTTTTTTTTCAAATTAAACACAAGAATTAGGTAAGATCACTCAAGAATACAAGATCAACAAGAAAAATACCAATAAAACAAAAGAACACGTAAGAAACAAGAAAGACACGCAAGGAACAAGGTGATTTAAAGAAAAAATTTTGCACAACTTAATTTTTTTTTCTTTTTTTGTTTAATGACTAAACAAATAAGATAAATTAAGAACAATATATTCAACTCTAGAACGTTAGTACATTAAGGCCGAATATATATATATATATATATTTTACTCGACGAATACATAATTAAAAACAAATGATAGAGAATAACATGATCTTGAAGCCAAGCTGTAACACCCGCAATTTTATAAATTGGTAACTGTAACATCTGCAATATATAGAAAATTTAATCGAATAATTTGATATTATTTGATTAATTAAAATTTCATGTAACTTATAATTTTTGGGTAAATAATTGAATTTTAGACTCAAAATAATATTATTTGTTTATGTCTAAAATTTATATTATAAAGTTAAGTTATAAGTGAATTTTAAATTAAAAAAATAATATTTGGATTAATTTTGGACTTAATTGTAAAGATTCTGAAATATTAAACGTTATTTTAGAATTTTTTTAAAAGGACTGAAATGAAAGTTTTTAAAAATTTTAAACTATTTTTATAATATTAAAAAAATAGGGGGCCTAATTGATAATTTGCTTCCTACCATATATCTCATTTGCCCATCTTCTTCTCATTCTTGTAGCCATTCGACTATTTCATTTTCAAAGAAATATAACCTTACTCTCCCCTTTTCTTCTCAAATTTCGGTCAAATTACTCTGAATTCTAGTGTTTTTTTTTTTAAATTTCAGTTATCGGTAAGCTTTATAACCCTATAAAATCTTGAATTTTAAATTTTTATGATTAATTGATAATTGAGTTACTATTTATTCAAATAAATTATGTTAAATTCTAAATAAAAAATGTTAAATTGAGTTGAATTGAAGTAGAAAATATAGTATTAGATTGAATTTGCATTGATTGAGGTGTTTGTGGGAAAAAATTAGTGTGTTTTACTCTCGGATAAACAATGATTTTGAATATTACTATAGTAACTGTTTGCACAATAGTTTTAATCTGTACAGTAACTGTTTTTTTTTATAGTGAATCTGGTATTAACAGTGCCTTAACTACAGTACTCCGGCATAAACAGTATTTTGCTACAGTATTTCTAGTATGAACAGTATTTGCTACAGTTTTTTAATCAAAACCGTAATTGTTTACTTAGACAAAAATATGTAGATTTAGGGTAGTCGAAAATATAAATTAATATAAGTTAGTAATAGAAATTCATTGCTGAAAATCGGATAAATGTCTTAGTTAGTTAAACTTAGTGATAAGGGTAAAACTAAGGAATTTTAAACACTAATTTCACAAATATCGCATTTAAAATATTTATATGGATTTATTTAATAGTAGAAAACATGATTTATATATTTGTGGTATTAGGTACGAAAATCCGGGAGAAAGATCAAGTTAGGTGGAAAGATCATTAATAGGAGTGGTTACCCTTCTATTGTTGTAAGTAGATCGTGCATGCATTTTAATGTTTTTGAAACTGTGAGATATTCAATGTTGTGTGAAAATAAGTATATTATTGTTTGGTATGCTAACATGAATTTTATGAAATGATTTTTGAAAAATTATGAATTCAAATGTTGTACGTCGATATCGCACTTATGAAATGTTTATGAATGAAAATGATTTTATGGCTCTAGTTGTTAGTTAAATATTTATTCTGACTTGACCTGATCTCGTGAGTAAGTGGGACTTGCGAGCTATTCAAAATTCTGTTTAACGCACAAATGTACATTTTTGTTTAACGTGCAATACACGTTTCTATTATAATTGAAATGAAAATGTCCGCTTTAAGTGGAACACGTGATCACGTTCTAAATCCTAGTCACCATGGGTGTGGGTGACACTAACTGACTGAGCCATTCTGAAAATGTTTGAAATATGAATGAATTTCTATGTTAATTAATAGTTTGAAAATTCATTGATCAGGTTATGCAAATATGATTGCGTTGACAAGAAAAGAAATATGAAATGTTTGAAAATGTATTGATCTTTTGAGTATTTATGTTTTGTATTACATCGACATATGAAAAACTTACATGATTTACTTACTGAGATTATATCTCACCCTTTATCGTAAAAATTTTATTTTCTAGAAAATAATATTTATGAAGGAAGAAAGGAGGCGTAACAGGTGATTAGGCGTAAAATAAATTTTGATTATAGGTAATTAATAGAGTAATTGTAAGATTTAGAACTTGTTATGTAAATAACTCTATGTATGTGTAAGGAATTATGATATGATAGACAATTAAAAATCATGTATTATTGATATTTTTTGTATGAAAAGATATAGTATTATGTAATCATGATTGATTGAGTAAGTATGAAATAGGGTGTTATACAAGCTTTAATACCAACAGATGTGAAGCTCAAACCCTATAAATTACTTTTGGCTATATTGATGATGTGAAGAGAATGTGATGCCGGAGTTAGAGAATGGTCGTAATCATGATCATATTATGTTGAAGGCTGTGAGTGAAACTTCTGTTGTTCGGTGTGCATTAAGTGTACATATTAAAATTGATGATATAGAACTGATATGAACCCGTAGGCAAAGTAGCCTAAAAACCCACGAACAAGTGAATCTTAACCTGAAAAGCTAATATGATCAGATTACGAATCTTAAACCCATTGAGGAACTCATCTCAAAAACCTAGGTTGCAAAGAAATGAAGCCACAAAGGATTGCAAAGCCTTTGATAAGTCTAAGTTCATGCAAGAATTCAAGAAAAATTACTTACAAGTTCAAACAAAACTTCATAACTTTATTTGTCAAGAGTTGTTGCAAAATAACATCATAAAGTTGTTAAAATACTAAAACCCTAATACTACCATTACATTAATAAGAATGCATGTTCTAGTTATACTAGAACTCCTAAATCTAATCCTAATACCCACGGTTATTATAGCAAGCCCACAAAAATAAGTCTTGTTTCCTTGAAAAATTAGAAAACCCTAAAGTCCTTATTTCTTTTAAACATTACGAAACCTTAAAACAAACAAATAAAATAACTATGGGCTATTTAATTAATTATACTAACTCATTAACATAACAATAATATAAATTAAAACAACTAAATAAAATTACATCAATCCTATATGTAGAATACAATGCGGCCGCATTATAACACCCCATTCCATACTCACTCAATCAATCATGATTACATAATGCTATATCACTTCATACAAAGATTATTATTATTACATGATTCTTAATTGTCTATTAAGTACACATATAACTAAAATTTTCATTTACGTCTAACTAACCTTGCACGTGTCCTCTATCACTTTTATGTACTACTCTTTGAAAAATAAAATTTTTACAATAAAGGATGAGATATAATCTTAGTAAATAAATCATGCAAGTTTGCACATGTCGATGCAGTACAGAATAAATAGATCAAAGTATTTTCAAACTTTTCAATTATATATAAACAAATTTATTGTACAATCATTTTCAGAATGGCCCAGTCAATTAGTGTTGTCTGCACTCAGGTGACTTGAATTTAGAATGTGATCACGTATTCTGCTTAAAGCGGACATTCATTCCATTTTGAACATAACAAAAACATACATAACACATTAAATGTATAAAGGGAGAGTAACCACTCTCACTAACAACCCTCACGCCTATTTAGTCATTCTCTTGAATCATCATAACCTAATATTACACATGCGTAACTTATGAATTTTACTATTTAAATAATCAATATAATTGCCCTAAATGCAACTTTTGTAGAAAACATGACTAAATTCCTTACTTTAATTGATTTAACTAAATTTAACTAACTAATATCATTCTTTATATTTTCAACAATAAATTCTCATAGCTAATTTATTCTAAATCTTATTTTCGACTAACTAAATTTACACATTTTCACCTAAGCAAACAAATACAGCATTAATCTAAATACTGTAGTAAAAAACTGTTCATGCAGATTGACTGTAGCAAAAAGACTATTTATGCCAGAGTTACTGTAACTAAATATTGTTTATATCAGATTTACTATGCAAACAGTTACTGTATAAATTAAAGGTACTGTGTAAATAGTTACAGTATAGATTAAAGGTATTGTACAAATAGTTACTGTACAGATCAAAGTTATAATAGTACCTTCAAAAATACTATTCATACAAGAGCAAAATATCCTTATTTCTTTCCACAAACACTTCAATTAATGCAAATTCAACCTAATACTATATTTCCTACCCTAATTTAACTCAATCTAATATTTACTACGCAAAATTAAGTTTAATTTGGATGGATAAACAGCAACTCTAATTAAATTAATGTTAACAATCTAAAAATCAAGCTTCTAATAGGTTATAAAGCTTACCGATAACTAAAATTTGAAAGAAAACTGTTCGAATTCGGAGTAATTTGACCAAAATTTGAAAAAGAAGAGAAGACCAAGCTTCTATTTCTTTGAAAAAGAAGGGGATGAATGCTTACTGGAATGCAGAAGAAGAAAAAGACCAAAATTGATTTATTTTGGTATATAAAATATCAATTAGCCTCCTATTCTTTTTAAAATTATAAAAATTATTTAAAATTTTGAAAAAATTTTATTTTAGTCCAACAAAACTAATTCATCATTAATCCCAAAAAATCTAATTATAACTCAATTTTATGAATTTAGATTTGGACATAAATAAATAACACCATTATAAGTTCAAAATTCAACCATTTACCCAAAATTCTAAACTATATAAAATTTTAATTAATCAAATAACATTAAATTATTCCATTAAATTTTCTAAATATTACAGATGCTACAATTACAAATTTTTTTAAAATTGTGGACATTACAATTTTTCCCTCCTTATAAAAATTTTGTTCTCGAAATTTGATAAATATCTTATTCATCACGTATAATTTAACTAGTATCCATTGTATTTGCCTATAATAACCATCTTACGAAATTACCACCATGCAAGTAATTAAACTAGTGCACTTGATTAAACTCATTGCAATTATTACCACCATTCAAAATGTATGGTAACTTAGCCAAATTAATATATAATTAATGAATCTATTCTTCTAATATGCATTCGTTGATGGTAGTAGTAAATATCATTCTTAATAATTCATACTTTGACTGAGCAACTCCAATAATCAGTTCCTATAAAATCGTATAATCTTAAATCATAGATCTTATTGACTTATAGTCTAATCGTTATATTTAAGTTTAAAGTCTACATGATGCTTAAACTTTACTGTTATCATCCCTTATTATACGATACAACAGAACTTATGAATAATTTATACAAAATTCTATGTATTACAGATTGACTAAAGTCAATATAACACACAACATGTACATTGTATATATACATCTAAGATCTAAATCTAAGATATCAGAGATATTGTCTTTATAATATAATCCAACTTTATTCTAATCGCCTTGATCCTTCAATATTCAACCATTGTCCCATCACAATGTCAAAACATATTTATTAATATATTGAGTAATATATATTACCTACGCAAATAATTCCAATAATTATAAACCATTAAATATGGTTAAGGTTCAACTCTTACATCAAGAATTATTATGCATCATTACCTTCGCCAACCTCTACTTATAGAATGTATGATATCATACTTAAACTTTCATAACATATAAGTAAAATTCCTTATATATACAAATATTAATTCCCAAATGGTACACTATAATATGGTACTTTTAATATTTTTAATATAAACTTCTAACCATTTCATTTATATCAATGAATAATGATATATTTTCAATTCGATTATAGCCTATAATACTTACTATAACAAAATTATTGTTTAACTTAGAAATATCCAATAATAACTTTTCTTAATCAAATTATTAAACTAAGTCACCAAAACTATTTGTTGATACTTTTATTCTTAACCCACTCCATGTTCTAAAATAACACATGTATAAAATATTAAATTTTAAAAATTAAATAATTAAATAACATACTTCTTATATTATCTCATAATTCTGCCATATGAACTTTAAAATCAATTACAAACTAATATATCTATATATTACATATAAAATCATACAAATAAAATCATACAAAGTAGTATCGATTTTAAATATCTCATTAATTGCTCTAAATCTTTTCAAATTTAAGCTACAGACATGTATATTCAATAATATCATAATCATCGAACAAAAATTGAATTTCAAACTCTTGAGCAGATACAATACCAATTTACATGTCCTTTCAACCTCGTTAAAATAACTTTATTAATATAAAGAAATTCAATAAAATAATATTCAAGTTATACTTAGTAACCAAATCCCTTTTTCTATTCACCTCGAATAATTCATTTGCAGATCATCTTATATATATAATTAATATTTCTTCAGCTACAAACCCTATCAATCATATCAAGTTTACTATCATAAATTTTGCATATATAATTCAATATCATTACACATACTAAAATATTCTCATTAATATAAATTTGATACAAATAAATTCTCAATTGAAATATCTTAAATAACTAACCAATTAATCTTTCTTCATAAATTGTCTTTGATATATACATATATATATTTTTCAATTATGAACTTAGTCTTTTAAGTTTCATGGAGATAAACATATCTTATACTTGTGGAATTTCCTAATCTTACTCTTTAATCATTGAAAATTTAATGAATAAAATAGATGACTATAAATTCTTAACTTAAGAAACTATGTATTCCTTTTTATGTATAACATGTCAGCAAATATTTCAAATCTTTGTAAATTTAATGCAATCTAAAACATCTATTTAAAGAAAATTATCATATTTCTTAAACACCCTTTGCCTTCATCCAGAAATAAAATTTTATTACTTTTATGATCTTAAATTTCTTTTTTTTAATAATACTTTTCCAATCTCCTCAAAAATCTTCTCATAAAATAACATAAAATGAACTTCTACATTGACCTCACATATTTACCGTTTAGGCTCCACTCTTGATCAATGAATTAAAATTCTTAGTAATCAATTCTTATAAATCTCGTAAAACAAAATTTTTATTTCTTATCTTTTGTTATAAGAATAAATAAGATTTGGGCTATATTCTTATTCACAAACTAAATTCATAAATAGTTTCACATTAAAAGCCACTTGATAATATAACCCAAGATAATTTATTTCACATAAATCATAAATTTCCTTTTTAATACTAGCATAAACTCGAATAATAATTTTAAACCTTTCCTTAACATTTTATAAATCATAAATAATTACAAAATTATTTAAGAAAGGAGAAATACATTTCATAACCTAATTACAAGTTTCAACATCTTACTTAATCCTTTTATACATTTTACTTGGATTTGTTCACTAATTCTATTTCCATTTGTGTCTCCTACTAGTTAAAGAAAAATCTTTTTATTCTAAGATCTCACTTTTTGCCTAAGACATGAATCAATATTTTTTTAAAAAAATTTATTATGTTCCCCTTAAAGGAACAAATCAAATAATAATTTGTTAGAGCACCACTATTGTTACCAATATCCTTAATCAACTTCTTCTGCGGTCTCATCATTCTTACCATCTCATCTACGATAGAATGTTTATTCTTTATTGTGGCTTGATTCACTCTCTGGTAATCACATAAATTAAGGAACCTTCACACCTATTTTCCTAGTAATTTTATAGCTTTAATCACATTAAACAATCCTTGACCTATCATAAATCGTCTTCCACTAAAACTAAATTCTGATTAGCTCGAAATGTTAACCACTACTACCTTAGTAAAAAAATTTACTACCTACTCTTCTAGTTGGACACTTCTTAATTGCATGTCCTTATTTCTTACACTCGAAGCAAGAAAAGTACTAACTCAAACAATCCCAATATGTCTACAAGAAAAACATCCCAACATTCTCTATATAGCTTTCCAATAAAAATGTACTAACAACCAACTTTTCGCACTTTATACTTAAAACAAATCAAACATTATTTAATTATTTGCCACACTTTGTTATCTTTATAGTAGAGTATCAATGACATAAATTGCAAGTATGCATGTCTAACTCTTGAAATTAAAAACTTTCTTCAACTTACCAATATTCTTTTATCAACTCAACTTTTTATCTCTACTAAAAATTTTCTATTGAATTTATGCCACTAATCATAAATTTGTGACACCTATATTCTTAATCCTACCCGAATTCCTCTAATTAACAACTTAATTGTTTCGATATCTCAATCACTATATTATGTTATAAAATACCATTTATTCCAAATAGAGCCACTTATAAGGGATCAGAAATTAGCCAACCAATTGAAATTAATAGTTAATAAAAATTCAAACTTTGCTCTTTGCAATTCATATGATTAATATCACAATATGATTTCACACTTAATGCTCCCCCAGTTAAAAGAAACTATAACTAAACATAAAAGAGATACCTCTAAGGAAAATTACATACTATAATTAATTATAACAAACCATAAAAAAAAATTCCCCAAAATCTCATTTTAGCTCTAAAACTAGATCTTGATTTATCTAGTAACCTAAACGAAATGAAATTTCTCTTAAGTTCTGCTACCTATCTAACATTGTTTTATGTCTTCACTAACTGCATTATTATTAACTCTTTTTTTTTTCTCCTATTAGCAATATAACCAACATTAGGTCTAACCTCACATCTCACATTATTTCATCATCTCTAGGTCTACAATAGGATGACATTATATCTTAGCAAAATGATTATGGAACAAAATAGTTAACACTCCCAATTTCCTTCACACAAACTCGGCCTACCCATAATCGAAACTAGTCCAATTTTGCCGAGATTCAAACTTAATCAAATTAACACATCATCTCAATTAAACAATAAAGATTCATATTAGTCTACTACATAAACAATATTAGATAATTTCACATCTCATTATTACACTATATGGAATAAGACACCATGCTTATCCGTTTAATTATCATGAAATTAAAAATAATATTTTCAACAAACTTGCCCAATGAAATTATAAGTATACTTTATAGAACGCCCGTTTTAACTCTGTAACGGCTGTTCAGTCCTTCAAAATATACGTTACTTCATAAACTTTTCTAACTTTATCTAAATATTAATAATAATTTAAATAAAATAGCAATCAAATTACACTTGTACTCACTAAAACTATATCGTCATTACTTTAATAATCTTGAGTTTCAAATTCTAAATTTCTAACTCTATTATTTCTTTATTTTTAACCATTTTGTCATTTTTAATTTTAACAATCTTGGGTTCAAAAAATTCACTAATGCGATTCGGTTAAGAATCCAATTTTCTCGATACTTCATTGCTATTTTTTTTTCACTTGAATTAGTCTTCCCGAAAAATTTTCCTTAATATCATCACCCAACACCTATCCGTGTTATAGGTGTTGTAATCTCTTCCAATACATACATCTCACTAATAGTTTATTACTATTCACACCCTTTTTATACATCCGTATTCTTAGGAGGGCTTTCTTTTTCACTTCTTTGGTTGCCCATGGACCCGATTCGATATGGGAATAACGGAGAATAATTTTTACTTGTTTCGCTCTCTTCCTAACTATGTACAAATTTATCAAGTTCTTTACGAAGGCTCCACTAATCATACCATTTTCACTTCTACTTATACCAGTCCATCGATCATATTTTGTCCTTACCATATTTACAAACCAAAATCAAATAAAATAAATTCTATGAAATTATCACAGATATACCGAAGTTAAAACTACACTAACTAAAAAATTGCCTAACATTTTTATTTATTTATTTATTTAACTAACCCTAAGTCTACAAAATCCTGACATGAGCTCTGATTTACAATATATCGACACTTTTTAAGCCCTAGTATCATTCTATTCATTAAAATTTTGGTTTTGAAAATTTATTTGACACCAAGCATCGATACATTTACCTTTATGTATCAATCTCTTTTCCTTAAGGTATTGATTGGGCGAGTTCGTAAATAATTTTAAACTCTCTTACTTATAAAGTATCGATCTTTTCTTCACATGTATCGATACTTTCTTCACAGGTAATGATACTGTAGTCACACATATTAATACTTTCTTCTCTATCCCTCATTGTCATAATTATATTTTCTCATCGATTTTCTGAATTTCAAACCTTGGTTTCTCTATTAATTTGAATGACTATCTACTTAAAATTTTCAGTCATTCCTAATATCTACGAACCTCAAATCTTAGCTCTGATACCATTCTTGTAACACCCCATTCCATACTTACTCAATCAATCATGATTACATAATGCTATATTACTTCGTACAAAGAGTATTATTATTACATGATTCTTAATAGTCTATTAAGTATACATATAACCAAAATTTTCATTTATGTCTAACTAACCTTGTACGTGTCCTCTGTCACTTTTACGTACTATTCTCAGAAAAATAAAAGTTTTACAATAAATGATGAGATATAATCTTAGTAAGTAAATCATACTAGTTTGTACATGTTGATGCAGTACAGAATATACATACCTAAACAGATCAAATCATTTTCAAACTTTTTAAGTACACATAAAGGAGTTTATAGTACAATCATTTTCAAAATGGCCTAGTCAATTAGTGTCACTTGCACTCACGGTAACTCGGATTTAGAACGTGATCACGTATTCTGCTTAAAGCGGACATTCTTTCTATTTCGAACATAACAGAAACGTGCATAGCACGTTAAACAGATTTTTGAATAGCTCGCAAATCCTGTTTTTGACATAAGACCCTGCCAAATCAGAATAAACATTAACTAACAATTAGAGTCATAAAATTATTTTCATTTATAAACATTCACACATCGACATCATTTTCAACAATCATTTCATGAATTTGATACCTGCATATAAAACATTCAAAATCTTAAATTGTCATATTATTTTCAAATACATGCTCAAATATTATATTATCTCAAAAGCATTAAAAATACATGCACAATTTATTTACTACAAATGGAGGGTAACCACTCCCACTAACAACCCTTGCGCCTACTCAGTCCTTCTGTTGGATCATCATAACCTAATATCACATGTGCGTAACTTATGAATTCTACTATTTAAATAATCAATATAACTACATTAAATACAACTTTCGTGGAAAATATAACTAAATTCCTTACTTTAATGCATTTAACTAAATTTAACTAACTAATGTCAGTCTCCATATTTTCAATAATGAATTCTCATGACTAATTTATTCTAAATCTCATTTTCGACTATCTTAAATTTATACATTTTTGCCTAAGCAAACAAATACGGCATTGATCTAAATACTATAGTAAGAAACTGTTCATGCGGATTGACTGTAGCAAAAAGACTGTTCATACAAGAGTTACTGTAGCTAGATACTGTTTATATCGGATTTACTGTGCAAATAGTTACTGTACAGATTAAAAGTACTATGCAGATTGAAGTTACTATAACACATTCAAAAACACTTAGCATCTTCAAAATATTATTTATCCAAGAGCAAAACATCCTTATTTCTTTCCACAAACATTTCAATCAATGCAAATTTAACCTAATACTACATTTCCTACTCTAATTTAACTCAATATAATATTTACTACGCAAAATTAAGTTTAATTTGAATGGATGAACAATAAATCCGATTAAATTAATGTTAACAATCTAAAATCCAAGCTACTAATATGTTATAAAGTTTACCAATAATTAAAGTTTGAAAAAAAATCGTTCGAATTCAGAGTAATTTGACAGGAATTTGAGAAAGAAGAAAAGACCTGTCACTCCTATTTTTTTTTTTCCTAACTGCTGATACATAAACACGTATACTATATACAATGTTACTCTTTTATTACACAAAAGTCAAATAGTTATAGTTATTTTTTTTTTATACATACAAATATACATACATTACAACACCTCGTAATACAAATAACTTGTTAATTACATATCCAAAAATATTCGTACTAACCTATAAGTCTATACACATTACTTAGCTAATCTACAAATTACATATATCAAAAATAAAACTACGAATACGCCTAACATCCTCGCTTGGGTACTTGGTCATCCTTAGGTGCTATTATATGAAAAATAGATTTTTTTAATAAAGGGTGAGATAAACATCTAAGTAAGTACATCATGCATGTGTGATATGTCAATGCAGTGTAAAATATGAAAGCTTAAACAATCAGTACATTTTCAAACAAGTTCATTCAAAATACAAATATATTCAAAACGGCTTAGTCAATTAGTATCACTTGCACCCACGGTGACGCGGTTACAGAACGTGATCACGTGTTCTGCTTAAAGCGGACATTTTCATTTACATATAACAAAAACGCACACGACGCGCTAAACAGAATTCTTACTAGCCTACAAACCTCACCTTTAACACGAGATCTGGCTAGATCAGAATAACATAACTAATGACTAAGCCATAAAATGCATTCTTTTTCAAACATTTCACACATCGACAACATTACATATTTATTTTCTAAATGCGATATCGGCATAAACATTCAAATTCATCAACATTTCATAGAATTTCATTGACGTACCAACATGTACAAATTACATTTTTATCAAAATATCGAATATCGTATAATTTTCAAAACATTAAAAATGCATGCACAATCTACTTACCTTCATTCCCGCTCTCCTTGAGTATATTTTTATATTAGCGCTGTGTACCTAAAACAAATTAACACAATCTATTTCAATTTAAACATTTTACCTTCTACACTTTCGATAAATGCATGCCATTCAAAACCGACAATGTATTTTGACCTAAACTTTTAGCGACACATTATATTATGAGTCTAGTTTCCACCGCACTTTACGGATAGGATTTCGACTCCGATTAACCAAGTTATGCCAAATTTTCGACACATGACGCACTAAGACAGAATACGTCGTCTGCAGAACCCTCATTTTCAAAATTTTATTGTGATCTCATTTCTTCATAAAATGAGCTAAATTTTGGATATGTTGTGATTCTAGATGTCTAGTTCTTATATAAATTTACGGCGCCTCAATCCGATATCCGAAACTCTTTCGGATTTCATTTTTTCGAGACTTGCTTAGAATTTCTAGCAACCCTTATGCCCTGTATTGGCCATACGGTTTTGACACTTTCCGGTCATTGAACCTACGACCTATCACCCCTAATCCTTTCATTTTTCCGTCCCCGAAACACTCATATGGGGCCGCACAATGATCACTCAAATTTCGTTTGGTTTTGCAACCATTCAGCACAACCCCGTTATCAATTTCGAGCACTCCCAATTATGTCACAAACAAACTCGGCCTACCGAAATTGCCGAGATTTAGTTCCACTTCACAATTATGCCATTCCAAGTCCACAATTAGTATCAATATATATATATACATATATATACATATATTTATTACTACACTTTCATTAAATTTCCAATAATATGTATACATATATATATATATATATTTCCTTGTTTAACATGCTAAACAACATTAACATAATTCCATTTTCAATTTTTATTCTTCACTTTAACATTACTACTATCTATTTCTAATTCCCTACTACAATTTAACTAACAATATAAATTCTCCTATAACTAATTCAATATGCTACACCAACATATTACCATTCAAACTAAAAGAATTCTACTTCCCTACTATAACTAATTCACTTCACTAAGCATGCTACAATTAGACAATTAAAACATCAATTTACCTATAACCTAAACATTTTTCAGCTTCTACCATTATTACTACTTACTAATAATAAATTTCCACCAATTTCTATCATCCTAACAATATAATAATCATGGTTTCCATTTCAAATTCCCTATGTCACATGAAAATATAAGGTTTACTACAATAGCCTTAACAATTTATTAAGCTTAATATACCAAAATCATAAAATATTAATTAAAGGAAATTTACAACTCACAATTCCCTTCTTTCTTCTCTTTTTCCTTCTCTTCCTGTCACACCTGTTTCTTACTAACTGCAAATACATAACCACGTATACCACATACAATGTTACTCTTTTATTTACACAAAACTTAAACATTTCTAGTCCACAAAAATTTTTCTTTTTATATACATACAAGTGTACATATAATACAACTCTTTGTAATACAAATAGATTCTCAAGTACTATCTTACAAGTCTATACACACTACTTAGCTAACTTACAAATTACATATATCAAAATAAAACTATGAATATGCCTACATCCTCGCTTGCGTACTTGGTCATCTTTATGTGCTAATATCTGAAAAAAAAATGAATTTTTCAATAAAAGGTGAGATAAACATCTCAGTAAGCAAATCATGCAAGTGCTATATGACGATGTAGTGTAAAATATGAAGACTTAAACAATCAATACATTTTAAACAAGTTCATTCAAAATTCAAACATAATCATGGCGGCTTAGTCAATTAGTGTCACCTGCACCCACGGTGACCCGATTACAGAACGTGATCACGTATTCCACTTAAAGCGGACATTATCATTTACATATAACAGAAGCGTGCACGACGCGCTAAACAGAATTCTTACTAGCCTACAAACCTTGGCTTTAACACGAGATCCAACTAGATCAGAATAACATAACTAATGACTAAGCCTTAAAATAATTTCATTTCATTCAAACTTTCACACATCGACAACATTTCATATACATTTCATAAGTACGATAGCGGCATTCGACCTTTTAAAAATTGCGGCAAAACTATGGCACATACCATTTTCAAAACCCTGGTCGCCATTTTAAAACCCCGGCCACCATTTTTAAAAGTCTGGTCGCCATTTTAAAACAACATTAAACATTGCACAGTTTCAAAACATTAAAACATGCATGCACAATCTACTTACCTTTGTTCCTACTCTCCTCGAGTATATTCTTATTTTAGCGTTGTGTACCTAAAACAAATTAACACAACCTATTTCAGTTTTCAACAT
>JAXCLQ010052649.1:0-18426 GCA_035584115.1 Cedrela odorata | reverse complement strand
TAAAACAACATCATCCACCGTTGATCGAAGCCAAACGACATTCTGTCAAATCTTCGTCTAGATATGATATTCCAACAACCATACGTCATCAAATCCATCCGAAGCTCCATTGACAATCATGTACATCGCACGCATCATTAACATTTTCACACACTAAAGTTTAAATTGCTTTATATTTTTAAGTACTTACTCCGTTAGTTTCCGTTAAGTAGCTGTAGCAAAATACCAAATATAAAATCCGGAATGGAATGCATGCGGATGAGTGTCTGGTAGATTCCAATTCCATGGCGACACAGTAGATTATTCAGATTCCAAATCGAAACCCTCGATTTCCAAAATTCAGGTTCTATTTTTTTCTTTGTTTCTTTGCTTTTCAATTAGGGAAAGTTTGTTCGTTTTTGTTCTACGAATCAAGAAATGTAGTTGAGTACCAAAATTTGAAGAAAATCTTTAGCTGCTAGACAAAAAAGTGTAAAATTTTCCTAGGATATCCGACGGTTTTTCAATATTAAGGAGTTTAAAATTTTATATACGTGTGTAAATTGTCAAGTAACATGATAAATTGTGAAGATTACATACATTTATAAGTTGGTAGACATTATTATGCTTAGGAAGATCTTTTATGTGGTGATATGGATAGATTCAATTGGTTATTCTCCGACTGCATTTAGGTTTATATAGCATTTCGTCATGCCACTTTGTTTCTTAACCTAGTTCTTGTGACCTGGAAAGTGACTTTCTGATTGACCTTAGTTTTTGGAGGTGTGAAGTTTCAATGCACTTGGGTTATTTGTTTAGTTTTGTTAGTTATGTTGGGGGCATAATCGGAGTTATTTTATTTTTTTATTTTCAGTCTAACAACCCACAATCTCTTTGTTAATCTATGGTTATAATGAGAAGATACTTGGAGTTTTTGCAACACTGTAAAGTTCATTATCAAACAAAATCATTACAAATGACTGGATTTGTGGAAGGTGATCATTAACATTTTCTTCTTGGTTATATGGTATTGTTGTTGACCTACTGGTTTCACATAGGGGAACAATTACGTGAGGCTTTGCAATGACCCCAACAGTTTGGAAGATATCTCGAGAAAAGGCTTTAGCACCAGTGTATCCTATATGTGCCGTAGTTTATTGTTTGGGCATGGTGGTGAAAAGCTAGGTTGATATTGATGGTTTGACGGAGTGGGTTGGGTGGTTTAATGGATATTCCTCACTTAGAAGTATGCAACAATAACAAACATTTAGCCTTTTTTCTTGGCTACTATATGCTAACCACTTGAAGACCAATAGTACTCTGATCTGTGTCGGGCAGAGTGGCAATGGAACTTTTATCCATATAAACTCAGTTATGATACATGAACATTATGGTTTATGAAGATGGTAAAGAGCGTCACTCCAAGAAAGAGTTTAGATGCATGCATATTGAAATGTTTGGACATGGCAAAGAAAAACATTTTCCATTAATTTCATGTTTGGAGTGATATATGGGTTTTTCATCAGTCGATTAGAGTGAGTTTGATTGCTATTCTGTATCTTTTAGACTTGGTGGATACCATAGCATATGGCTACTTTTTATTAGTTCTGTGCTCACCTTGTTTACCGGTTCAGGACTATTCCAATATTTTTTGTACCAAATTGCTCATTTTTGTACAACAATGGAGTAACAAAATAAAAAAATATGAAAGTTGGCCTTAAATATATATGGTATTTAAAAAAAAAAAAAATAGATATGATATTTCCAAGTGAATGTTTACTAGAAGTTAGCTGGTATCTTGTGGCTCTAGGAGTATTTCTGATCTTTCTTTTAAAGTCTTGTGACAATGGTCCTCGACCATCCAATAGTTGGAAAGAAGGAGGCTAGAAAGAGAGTGACAACCTTTCAAAATTTACCAATCACCTAACACTTGCACCGTGCTATTGGATTAACATTTTTGCACCATGTACTTACCTGTTCTTCCATATAACCCTTTCCTTTTTGTGTTCGAATTTGAAAAGTTCCTACCTTGTGATGCTTTTTGAGTAATTTATATATTTTTTAAGTTCTTTGAGTGGATTTTACCTTAGCAGAATCCCATATATCTTCATGTCAATGATTCTTGTGTTCTCTACATCTGCCTGAACGGCCTATTTTGAATGCTACTTTAAAGATCTGCTTCTATATGCATATTAATAGCATATTCATTTCAGTTGTACTCTTATATGTGGCAAGGCAAGTAGGGTGATGGCAGACTTACCAGGTTATATGCGTGCCTGCCTGCATACTGGGAAACTTGCTTTCTTAGCAATTTTGGTATCTGGAGGAATTGTATTGCAAATTTTGGTCAGTGGTGTTCTTTATTGTTAATTATCTTTGGTGAAGTCATGTGCAACAGTGTGATAAATATTTTTTTGCCAAAGTCATTGCTTCTTATAGTTCATCATGTTTGATGTTGCAGGCATGCGCTTTGTACGATAATTGGTGGCCAATGCTCACCGGTAAGTGCCATGAATATATAATAGTTGATGTTGTTATTGGAACTCCTTTTTTAGGAAAGTATCTCTGTACTATTTAGCTTTGAAGTCTGGAGTAAAATACTTTGTCCTGCAATAGTTATTTCTGATGTACTTTGGTACATCTGCTACATAAAATCCTGTGTACAGAATGATGAGAAAGAGAAAAAGGATTGTAATACTGTTCTCTGATGCCTGAGCATTTGTCTCAATATTGCTTGAAACAGGAGAAGAAAGAATGAGTTGGAATCTCCTTTTGTTTTTTGGTTTTGCCCCTTGGACATATTAATGTTTACTCATGAAAAATACTAAGTTAATCACTATCCTTAGATGTTGCTAATTCTGAGAGAATGTAGATATTGTTCTTTTTCTTGAGATTCGAAATATACTGCTGTAAGATAAATGCATTCTAAGAAAAATATTGCTTCTTTGTTATTTGCAGTAATAATGTATGTGCTTCTTCCCATGCCTCTGCTTTTTTTTGCGGGATCCAATGGCTCTTCTTTATTGTCTGAATCTGATAATAGGTGAGCCCTTTTCCTTTAAGAGCATCCCGCTAGCAGCATTTGATCATTATCTCTAAAGGTTGAGTATTGAAATAATCATTTAATTAAGTTCCATCTTGATGAACAATGAAACAGCTGGGTCAATGCAACAAAGTTCTTGACTGGAGCCTCAGCAGTTGGAAGTATTGCAATACCGGCTATCTTAAAGCATGCAGGGGTTATTGGTTGGGGAGCGCTGGCAATGGAGCTCTCATCCTTTTTCATATTTGTACTAGCCATTATGTGTTACATTCGCATGGATGAAGATGATGATTACCGTATAATCTGAAATATTTGCGACAGGGGAGGTCGTGTGATTACTTGTATAGAAGTGTCAATGTTAGTTAAAACTTTGTGATTCCTTTTTCTTTCTTCTTTTGTGAGCCTCACTTCCACTTTGTGTTTTATGAAGTGAGAAAAAATTGCTTTTAATGAGTGGGATTCTTTGTCTAAAATTAGTAGCTCATTGTATTTCCTTGAAGAGAAACTGATATCAGAAATATAGAACACCATTTCATGCGAACAATCGAGGAATTCTTCTTTCCAAGATGGAATTGATGTGTGGTGACGGCGAACTAAACAGGAACACTTTGTGCGTATTTGATCATTCTTTCAATTGTTCGTTGTTGTCGTTATTCAATACACATTAATTGGCGTAAGGAGATGTGAGTTTTAACTGGTAACTGTTGTTAGATGGAATTATGAACCAAAATAAAATATAAGTGCGTGGGTAGTTAATAATTAATAAACATTAGGTAGCAAGTATAATATATTTGCAAATACTGATCAATAATAAGTATACTGGAGAAAATGAAAGTACAATTCTGATTTTTCCTTTCTAACTGTTAACAATTCTGATTTTTCCTTTTTAACTGTTACAGAAGAAAATAATTCAGGAAGGAAGCAAGCAAGAACTTGTTTAATTTATATATAGAAAAAAGTTGGGCTTTACTTTTTATAGGTCGATTTTTGAAAGTAAAATTTTGTATCAACTGGTACCGTTGAACTAGGAAGATGATCCGGGGGTCTCGACAACTTTGTGGTTGTGGATAGTTTACCGATACTTGGACAAGCTGAAAAGCATTGTGTGCAAGATGTTCAGTGTGATCAGAGATGACATGTTTTTCATGCCTCTGGATTCTGATACTGGCTGGCAGGCAGCTATAGAAGATGCCAAAGGATCATTTATCTCGGGAACCACGCGATCTCTAAAGCTGTGATTGACGATACTTGCAGCTTAAGCCATGTAGAACAGTCTTCGATTTGCATGATCTTTATAAATGAACTTTTAGTAATTTGTTATGAGAAATTTACTTTAAAATTGATAAATAAAGAATGGTTAGAACATGTACTTTGCAGAAATATCTCTATGAGCTTCCCTGATTATAGATAACTGACATACCTTGACAGTTTCACAAAGTTTAGATAGGTTAGGCTGCAAAGACATGTACATGGTAGCTTTTTTGGCATTTATTCATCCCATGTATGATTTAAACAACAGTTTCCTTGTATGTAGTTTTCATGGCGTCCAAGGCCACCGTCCTTGCTGAGTGCAGATAAAGAGGAGGAAATCAAGAAGAACTTGAAGAAGTACAGTGAAAAATACGAGGGCAGAGAAGCAGGATGCGTCAATGCATTTGACTGAGCAACAGCAACAAAGGAGGAAGATGCTAGCGGAAAAATGGAGCAGACGGATATTAGAATGGAAGCGTTTGCACCAGCAAGAGAAAGATCAGAGGAGTATGTTAACAGATGAAGAAGTAAGTGAAGAGGAAGAGAAATATACCGTGGATGAAGTTCAAAGTGTGGTGGTACTAAATGTAGTAACGGAAGCAATAGCTTTTTAATTTCCATGATTATGTAATGAAAACTATTGAGTCCTTTCCGAAGTTTTTATTTTTAATTTTTAATTTTTTTAATTTTTTTTTTCTGTGGTTGTCAAAATTTTTGGAATAATTGATATGCGGTAACAATTTGAATTTCAATACGAATCCAATAATTTGTTAATAAGGTTAATGTGTTGTATGACTTGTGATGTAGATCGCTTTTTCTTTTATTTTGCTTTCAAAAGAAGCTGATTAATGCCCATCTCTCCACCAGCTTTTGTCTTGCATGTGACTTCGTCGTCCAAAATAACCTTATTATCAGCTTTGAAAACTTGACAATCGGCAGAAAGAGTGCGTTCTGCATAACTAGTCCCCTGGAATGAGCAACAAAAGATCCATAATCATCAAGAACTTGGCATTTCATCCACATTTCTCCTATGTAGGATATAGAACCCAGATAACTGATCATCATTTGAGAAGATAATTACCACTGCTAGATTTCACATGTTTTAACTTTTAGAATTGTATTCAGTCGCGTTATTATTTTTCAAAAAGAATGATATTTGATTCGATCGTGTTTTTCGATCTCTCATCTTCTATAAATAAGACATTAACAGAATATCCAACTTCCAAGCGAGTTCGTATTTCATAACGAAACCCATCTAACCCTCTCTTTCTCCCCCTCCTTTTGCCTGGGAAAAGAAAATGGAAAAATTGCTAATCTTGAATATCATATCACACACCAAACTCACCTCTTGATTGGTTCATGATACCTACTACTAAACTCAATATCAAACTATAATGCCACATTAAATTACCAACAAACTGCTAAACGACAGTGATTTGTTATCCATTTCTTTCAAACACAGCGAACCCAGAGTCATTAGCACTTTACCGAACACTCCTTGCCAGGTCCCAGTTACCCCCAAGTCCTAAACAGTAAAAGTTTTTAAATGTGCTAAATATTTCAGAAGATTCCTCATTATGGAGGCTCAAAGTTGCAACAAAACAAACTCATCTATAACAATATTTCCTTAACCTGCTGGAACCAAATAGAAACCAAGATAATAATCAAAACTTATTTACTAGTCCATCAAGGCCTACAATTAAACAGTCTATTGGCTCACAAAACAATCAAGAGTTGCAGTAATATCCTTATCCCACTTCTTTCCCTCCTGTAAATTCCTCCTCAGAAAACAAGTGTTTATTTACTTAATTCCAAGTGTTATATTCCCTAATTCCTAATGCTGAACTCCACAAGAGAAATTCAAACTCGATGCCAAAAACTCTAGGATAAAAAATTGTTTAGTATATATGTATCCCAGATCCTAGTCAAAAGTTATATACATAGTATGGGTTGAATAGCGAGATTTTGCTATATTGCCAGCTAAACAACAAGGGGCATGCATTATCAAATGCTTAAAGTTTCTTGAAGAAGTTGTTAATCTTCAACAACGTTTATGACAACTATAAAATGCAGTTAAACCATTTATATCAGAATAGATAATCCGCAAAACAACTCATGCGAACAACAAAATTTGAACGTTTCATTGGAGGCAGAAAAATCAAGACAAATCATATGCATTAACAAACAATTATGCCCATCAGTTAATCCTAATCATACTTAAACTAGTTCCAGAAGTAGAATGTTTAATCCCATTAACTAATATCATTTAATAATAATTATTTTTAAGGACTGATCAAAATCTTTTTCATATTCCCATAAATAAACAATACTGACAAACGGGTCTCTAAATTTTTCTCTTTTAGTCCAGTTTCTTACAAGCAATTTGTTCTCTTTATATCATCAAAATATCACGCGAAACTGGGGAGCGTCGGACCCACTCGCAGGGACGATCACCCAGTGGCAAGGCTCGAGGTCATCGGAGACGGGGCAGTATCCGGCCATAGTTACCTTATCAGCTGAGGCAGCGACCGACCCGAACTCGAATATCGTCACCCTCTCTGCCGCTGGTCGTGGCACTTCAACAGCACCGTTCATGCCCGGGACAGCGGAGATTCCGGGTGTCGGGTTCTGACTTTCGCTCGCTGATTTGGAGGAATCGGGTTGTTGGGGCTTCGGGCTGCCCGTGAACCAGGAGAGGAGACCCATCGTTTTCTGATTTTAGTATTTTACTTAATAGGGTTTTATGGAGAAATGGTTCTTTCTTGGAGTAGGGGATAAGACTTAAGAGATTGGGGTTTATTGACATTACCTAAATAACCTTCTGGTTTTGAGCATCTTTACAAATTCCAACTAGTCATAGGTTTATTTTCAAAACAAAAAAATATATTAATCAAGCGTTTGAATATCGTTTTTTTAATCCTAAAAAAAAAACTCACAAATGTTTAAATTAGTTCAGGTAGCTTAAATTTTTATGTTTAAAATAAATAATTTTTACTCAATTTTTTCTCGAATTTCTAAGTATAGGGATATTACAGTGATTTCCTTTAAAATTGGGTTAGTTTTAACCGTTAATTAAAAAAAAGGTTCCTATTTGTCTTTTTTAGTGATTGTGAAAGAGGTCATTTTTGTGAACAACTGAACATACATAATGCAATTAGCACCGACGTGCACCGGCCAACGAACGACGACGCAGAGCTTTTGACGCTGATTCTTGAAGAAACGATGAACGACGAGCAACGATCTCTTCTTCTCAAATTCTCCTCTCGCTTTCCTCCTCCTCCAGGTCATCGCACACTCTCTCTCTAACTCCATTTCTAAACGACGGCGCGTTTCATCCTATAATCTGCAACTCGTATTCTTTTTCAGGAGTGAAGCTCTCATATGGTACAGCCGGGTTCAGAGCGGACGCTTCAATCCTCCAATCAACGGTGTTCCGGGTCGGCATATTGGCGGCTTTGAGGTCGCTGAAGACGCAATCGGTGATCGGCTTGATGATCACTGCTTCACACAACAAAGTCTCCGATAATGGCGTCAAAATCGCCGACCACAGTGGCGGCATGCTCGCTCAAGACTGGGAACCTTTTTCCGACCAACTCGCTAATGCGGCGGAACCCGAGACTCTCGTATCGGTCAGTAGTACACACTCACATTTTTAACAATTTTTTTGATTATTCGAGTTTCTGTTGTATGCATTTGGATTTATATGTTCGTAACGATTACTTAAACTTTTGAACTGATCTCGCATTTCTTTCTATTCAATGAAGTTGAAATTGGCCAGGATTTAATTTTTCGTGTTTTTGGGTAAATTAGGAAAGTGAATTCAGGTGCATGTTGTAGTGCTTTATTTAAAAGCATGCTGAAATTAAATATTTCAACTTTATAAAAAGCTTCTTGTTATGAGATTAACGAAGCCATTATGAAAACATATTTTTCTGCAAGAAAGTTTAATTTGAAACAAACTGCGATTTGAGCCTACAAGGTAATTATGGGGAAAATTTTCGTTTGACAGAAATGTAATTGGATGTGATGAGTGCCATTAATGTTGTGTGGAAACCTAGTCTGGGCATGGAAGTGGTTTTAATTTTATTTTGATTGAGTAATTTGAAACTTCAATGAACTTGATATATGCTCTTTTAAAATAGCTGATTGCGGAATTTGTGAAAAAAGAGAAGATCCCCTTTGACAGAGCACATCCAGCAGAGATATTGTTGGGAAGAGACACCAGACCTAGTGGTGAATCTCTTCTTGATGCTGCTAAACAAGTAATCCTCCTTCTTAATTACCATAAACTTGTGCAACTCAACCTTACACCTTTTTTTTGTTTGTTTTTCCATCTTTGGGAGAGAGGTGGGGGATGTTTCTATGGTATATATTTGACATGTGTTCTAAATTCAATTGAAGGGAATAAGCTCAATTGTTGGAGCAGTTGCCCATGACATGGGAATTTTAACAACTCCACAGCTACATTGGATGGTTCGTGCTAGAAATAAGGGCTTGAAAGCGAGTGAATTTGATTATTCTGAACAGCTTTTGTGCTCATTTGGGTTAGTTTGAGCTATAGATGTAATTAATAACTAAATTTGTATGAAATTATATTTTCAGTAGATGTCTTAACTTAAGGTTTTTGCTTGATTTGGTAGGTGCTTAATGGATTTGATCCCAAATAGAAGTAATATCAATGACATTGAAGATAAACTGATTGTGGACGGGGCTAATGGTGTCGGTGGAGAGAAACTTGAAGTTATAAAGAAGTTGAATGGGTTGGTTATTGAGGTTCTTAATTCTGGAAAAGAAGGAGGTGTTCTCAATGAAGGAGTTGGTGCTGATTTTGTGCAGAAAGAGAAGGTTGTTCCACATGGATTTGGTTCTAACCATGCTGGGATAAGGTCAGCTACCCCTTAATCATTTGACAGGAGAAGTAATTTTCATTGTTTATTGTACAACAAGGGTGTCCATTTTTCAAAAGTTGCTCCGATCACATCCATGCATGGCATGCTAATTTTTTAACGTAGTGAAAGTGTTATAAATGGATCTGAATATCAATATTTAAGTTTCATGTTTATATATAGGCTGGGGTTCTCTTTACTTAAATTTAGACACAAATTTTCATTCATTGATCAATACAATCCTAGGGTACCTAGAGTATGCCAACTCAGCAATCCTATCAACATTGGGATTGCATAGATCAATGGATGAAAAGATTTAAGTTAAGAGAACCCCGTCCTTATATATATGGTTATGATTAAGGGAGACTAACTACATGGATGGATTTAGCTTTTCAGGTGTGCTAGTCTGGATGGCGATGCTGATCGGCTTGTCTATTTCACTGTGCTACCAAATAACAGCAACAAGATTGATCTTGTTGATGGGGACAAGATATTATCCTTATTTGCTCTGTTCATCAAGGATCAATTAAGTATTCTCGAGGGAGATACAAAAGGAAATGATAATTATAAAGCTCGTCTTGGTGCTGTACAGACGGCTTATGCAAATGGGGCATCCACTGATTACCTCAGAAGCTTGGGCCTGGAAGTTGTACTTGCACCAACAGGAGTCAAATACTTACATGAGAAAGCTGCTCGGTATGATATTGGGATCTATTTTGAGGCTAATGGTCATGGCACCATCTTGTTCTCAGAACATTTCTTACGTTGGTTAGAAGCCAAAAGTCAGGAGCTTTCTTCCACATGTGAAGGTTTGTTTTAATATAGTGTTTATCTTAGTAGTGCTGGGATGACTGTTCAAGAACTAAAGTTATTAAGTTATTTGGTTGTTATGTTTCAGATTCAGAACAGCAAAAGGCTGCTTTGAGACTATTAGCAGTTAGTAAGTTGATCAACCAAGCTGTTGGAGATGCTTTGAGTGGTTTGTTCTTGGTGGAGGCCATTTTGCAGCACATGGGATGGTCAATACATCAGTGGAATGCACTTTATCAGGATCTACCAAGTAGGCAGCTGAAGGTGAGTTCTTGATCACTTTATATTTTTCCCATTCTTTGCTGTATGCACCATCTCTTTGTAGAAATATGTGGAAAGAGCTTTAACTATAGAATCATTTTCATCGTTCTTTAATTTAGTGTCTTCTATGCTGTCAACCTTAGCGTTATGTATTGTTCATTTCCCTTATTTTCCTTTCTGCTCTACACCATATTTAGTATATTGAGCCATATTGTAATCCTATGTGCGGGAATGAGCTGAAACTTTTTTTTTTCTTTTATTAGTGACTTGAGACTATGTCACATAATATGCTTTAAATGCGCATGTTAAGTGATCAGCAGTAACATTTGTGGACAAGATGAGAGGATGTCAATGAAGAGGATTAAAGGTGATTGCAAGCTATCATGAATTTCTTAATGAACTATAAAATATTTGTTTTTAGGTCAACCTCTCAGTAAACTTTGACTTCATTTGGAGAAATTCTAGCATCAAGTTTTAAAATGCCACTTTTTATGCTAACATAATCTATTCTTCAGGGGTTACAAAGAAACATGAGGCTTTGCATGGGTTTCAGTGCTTAACCAGAATGTGGTTAAATTTTTACAGTTGTACGAGTATGGTTTACTTAAAGTTCTAAATACAGCTCATGCTACCAATGTTGGCTGCTGCCATTCATAATCTTATTCGCAACATTAAATCATTGGCTATCTTCAAATATTTGAAGCCTCTGGGACTGATGAGTCATGGTTTTGTCGTTAGTTGTGATGTTATCCATTTTATATATTTTTCTTATTTCCTTTGACATTTTGATGCTAACAAAGGCAATTTTGATCATTATGTAGCTTAACCTCATTCCGTATGATAACTATTTTTTCCCTTATTGCTTCTCACTTTCACTTCAAAAATTGATGTTTCCACTCATTTCCCTGATTGCCAGGTTAAAGTTGTGGATAGAACTGCTGTTGTTACAGCAAATGCAGAAACGGTGGTTGTGAAGCCTTCTGGCATTCAAGAAGCCATTAATGTTGAAATTGGTAAACAGCATATCATTCAAACTGGACTTCTTAAAACTGGAATGCGATATAATAATCTTTGCTTATTTATGATATTGTGAACGTTCTTGAATGCATTAATTATCTAGGACATTCCAATTGTTTGGTCAACCTTTTAATTGAACAAACCTGGACGTTATATGAATTCATGAAAAGAAGGATCCAAAGGCTAGTGAATAGATATATACATCACTTTGTGCGATGTGTCATATAGTCAGGAAAATGAATATATATGGATCTAGGAATAGGATCCTTCCACAACTATCGGTTTAATGTGATAGAATTCTTAGTCTTAGGCAAGATATTATCAGTTTCCCCCAATCGTTGAAGGGACTATGCTCTATATAACTTTTGAGGATTTTTTTTATGATGCAGCAAAATATCCTCATGGCCGGTCTTTCATTCGACCATCGGGTACAGAGGATGTCATTCGTGTATATGCAGAGGCATCCACACAAGAAGCTGCTGATGGTCTGGCCAACTCTGTATCAGAACTCGTGGATCGGTTCTTAGGCTTCAGAAGTTCCCAGTAGTCTTATCTTACTTTTTCTCCAACTAAAGAGAACCAATTTGAGTACACATTTCATATCTCTGATCATTTCTGATGTGCGTAATGATTTTGAACTGTGCATTACTTTTGTAAATTTGATTTTGGATTAGCAGCCTAAATGTCAAAATGGGAAACGGTTTCACTGGAATAAATATTTTGGAAATGCTTCATTGTACTTTAAATGAAATTTGAAAGGGACTCAACTTGCATACCATATGAAATGAGTGAACTTTGCTGCGGATGAAAAAAGAGGCTGGGCAAATGTACGAATGTATGGCTTTCCTTGCAAATTGAGTACATGATTTATGTAAATCAGGATTTTGATCTCAATACCTTGGACTTGATTTCTTCAGAGCATGGCAGCTGCAATTTCGTTTGTTTTGTAATTTAATTCTAAAACAGACACAGAAAATGCTTATGCTTTCAGTGCCATAGCAAATAGCTGGAGTTCAAGCAACCTTTTAACTGAAGTTTCCGTTGTATGTTTCATTATGAATTATAGACCAATCTAAGATTTAACTGAAGTATCTGTTGAAAGTATCCACAAATCTTTGATTCAAGACGTCATCTAATTTGTCCCAAGACAACTAAGTTCACGACCTCAGCATGTATAGCCGGAAGTATGTGGACATGCAGACCATTTTTATGGAATCTGTATCTTCTTCAAATCTAAGTTTTTATTGAATGTAAATTAGATATTTATTTTGTAGAAATGTTTTGAGTTGCCAACCACCCAAATAGAAATTTGTGGATACAAAATAAGTTGGAATTTTATGCTTCGACATCTAGCAACCTTCCCATTTCCTTCTGCGCCGCACCACTCACGCATACAGGCTCCTGCGCCACGCCCACATTTGCACCAACCCGACATCTAAGACAACATCTAACACCAACAGCATGGGCAGAAGCGTGAAACATGTTACCTGTACAATACCAGACAACAACCGATTTACTTCAACATTATGACAATACCATCGGTGATTTCAGAGGGATCTTGTACACTGCCAATTTGGCACCCAAAATCTAGCACCACTGCACCAGGAAAACAAATGAAAAAACGGAAAGGGAACTGAAACATCAGAGGCAAAAGACCGGGGGATCAAGCCATCAAGCTCCTTAGAATTCACATTGCTGGGCACCCACAAATGTTTTGCCTAAAAAATAACAAAGAGGAAATTGGAATTCAAATTTCATTTGCCGTTGAATGTACAGGCACCCACCTTTTCAGCGATACAGCCAATACTCAAAATTTATCAACACCCCAAAAAGTTGCTAGCAGTTGCTTAATCTTTGGCCTAGGAGAAACTTCCAAGTGTTGCATTGGTTCAATCAAACCAGAAAACAGGAATATCAGGCCACTTCAACAAAATTTATCTCTGATCACAACTACTACTGCTTCTGATTAACTTCGTTTACTTTTGAGAGAGGTATGCAATTATTTTTTTTATATGCAGTCATCATTTCATTTATGATACTAGTAAAGATTATTTAGCCTTCTGAATCTCTAAATAGTTGTAATCAATACAACGGCCGCCAATATATATAACACAACGGTAACTTTGTTCAAACTATTTTAGCCTTTGTTACTGCACATGAACACAAAACTGTTGCACACTAACAAATTAGTGTAAGCCATGGTAATTACTTACAAGCTACAACTCAAGCAAAAGCTTTTATGAAGATTTATAGCTTCTTACTTACATTTTCGTTTCAACTTGGGAAGTTGTCTCCCAGTCAAAATATTTACAGGGTTTCAATACAAAACTCATTGCCTTATTCCTATTTATGCCATATTAGAATTGAAATGTATTCTTATCTGCAGAGGATGAATTACTAGTTCCAGAGTTCTTGAATTTTTATTATATTCTGTCGCCACAATTTTCACACAAGTATGTAATTAACAAAAAAGGAAAGAGATAGCGAGAACTAAGCCAAATTATAAGCTTTAATTCTTGTGGATCATCATATGAGATAGATCAAACATCAGCTCCTTTCTATACCAAAGGTCAGACAATTTATAAACAGAAAATGTCTGCAAACGGTAACGTTCTTAAATCATATTCTTTCATCAATCTGGCTGTTGCATTTACCATATTGTCTAGTTTAATCTCATCAAAACAAAATGTCAACCCGATTACATATTGAATAAGCGTTGCCAACAACGCTATTGACTACATTAAATACTCTTAATTTCAAAAATAATGAAAGAAAAATGTGATGAACCATCAATCACCTCCAAATTGTGGTCTAAATCAAAATCTGAAAAAAGAAAATATACCACCAATCTCCTAATAGACTGTGGAGATCCAGAAGAGTAACCAAGAAGAATCCCAAGTACGTGAATAGCATGCAACCAGCAAATGACGTAGGTAAGTGACCATGACCCATGCGTGTTTCATACACGCTCAAAGCTACTAGTTTTCATCAGATTTGTACTGCTGAATAAGTTCAAATCAATATAATTGATCTGATTAGGTTGAATAAGCTAGTTTCCCTGTTATTCGCGCAAATTGTTATTATTCATTCAAAATTGTTGCAGTTTGTTTTCTTAAATTTAGGCTCATTTGCTTCCTCAGTTCAAGCTGGTTTGTTAAGCTTAGCTCTATAAATTGTAATTGTCAGCCATGAATAAAGGGCATCACTTGCTTAAGAAATATATGTGGTTTTTCTTTCACCCAGAGAAAGAAAGTATTCAACATTTTTGTTTATTGATTGAGACCTATCATTGGTATCAGAGCAGGTTCACAATGGCAACCAACAAGGAAAGAATTGAAGCTTTGTAGAAGGAACTAGGAGGGGTTCAAGATGGCATGCAATGTCTGGAGGACACCATCATGAAATTATCAGAAGCTTTCCTTTCATCCCGAGAACCTTCTAGCAACAACAACAATGGACGAGAAGGGTCTTCCCGTCCGCAACGAGAAGACAACCAGACTAAGGGTAGCTGACAGATTTTCTCTTCCAAGATGGCAAAATTAGAATTTCCTAAGTACTTAGGAGACGATTTAATTGAGTGGCTCAGCAAAGTGGCACAATTCTTTGACTTTCAAGGCACCGAAGAAAACCAAAAAGTGACACTAGCATCTTTTCATCTTGAAGGAGAAGCCAATCAATGGTGGCAGTGGCTGCATAGGGCTTATCAGAAGGAAGATCGCATAGTTACCTGGAAGATTTTCCAAGATGAAGTGTGGGCTCATTTTGGCCCTACAAAATGTGAAGATTTTGATGAAGCTCTTTCCAAAGTTCACCAAAGAGAGTTTGAAAGGCTAGGCAACTGAATTTATGGTTAGCCACAGAGGGCTCTCGTTGGCACTTTCGTGGGAGGACTGAAACTTGAAATTGCCAATGGGATTAGAATGTTCAAACCCAAAACATTGAAAGAAGCCATTAGTTTGGCTAGAATGAAAGATAAATAGATCACACGGACAAGAAGATTTACAAGACCGTCCCTACCAAACCGTGTACCCACTACCTTCACTCAAGTGATTCGATTTACTCCATCGACGACCCCTAAGAGATTGAGCTGGGATGAAATGCAAAAAAGGAGAGTTCAAGGGCTTTGTTTCAATTGTAATGAAAAATTCACACCAGGGTACAAATGTCAGGGACCTCAACTACTCCTTCTTGAGGGACCTATCAGCAATCAACCAAATGAATACCTAGTAGGGGACGAAGAGCTACAAAGCACGAAAATATAGGAAATATAGTTGATCCAGAAATCTCAATACATACACTTACTAGATGGGCAACTCCACGAACCATGTGAGTTGCGACTACCATAGGGTCACAACCTGTGATGGTGTTAATTGATAATGGATCCACGCACAACTTTCTGAGTGAGAAAGTAGCTAGATTACTCTGACTGCTAGTAGTTCCAACTGAATCGTTTACTGTAAGCGTAGCTAATGGAGAACGACTAATTTGCTAGGGTCATTTCGAGAAGGTCCAAGTTAATTTACAAGGCATAATTTTTTCACTAACCTTGTATTCTCTGCCCTTAGTTGGATTGGACATGGTATTAGGAATTCAATGGCTGGAGATGTTGGGATCTGTGGTCTGTAATTGGAAACATTTGACCATGGACTTTCAGTGGGAAAATCAGGCATGAAGATTGCAAGGGATTAACCAACCCATTCAAGCAACATCACTAGCATCGGTTGCAAAAGAGTTGTGTCAAGGCCAGATGCTATATGCCGTATATTTACAAGGTGCCGAGAAACCTACATGGGTCAAAATCAATCATGACCTACAGACTGTATTGGCTAAATATGCAGATGTATTCCAAGAACCAGCTACGTTACCACCATTAAGAGATATTGACCATCATATTCCCCTCAAAGAGGGTACTCAGCCTATCAATGTTCGGCCTTACAGATATGCCTACTTTCAAAAGGCAGAGATAGAAAACAAGTTCAAGAGATGCTCAAGATGGGAGTCGTTCGACCCAGTACTAGTCCATTTTCATCCCCTGTGTTGCTTGTCAAAAAGAAGGATGACACTTGGATATTCTACACAGACTATTGGGCATTAAATGCAGTTACCATCAAAGATCGATTCCCCATTTCTACGGTTGATGATATATTTGATGAGTTGCATGGTGCGGCCTACTTCACCAAACTAGACCTTCGGGCAGGATATCACCAAGTACGAGTCCATGCTCCTGATATCCCGAAAATTGCCTTTAGAACCCATAATGGCCATTTTGAATATTTAGTCATGCCTTTTGTATATGCAATGCCCCCTCTACATTCTAAGCCATCATAAACTCGATATTTCATCACCATTTTCGTAAATTCATATTAGTATTTTTTGACGATATTCTTTTTTATAGCCCTACATGGGATTCTTATATTGAACATGTTAGAACAACCTTAGATATCTTGAGACAACATCACTTTTTGGTCAAAGCCAACAAATGTGACTTTGGCAAACAAGAATTGGAGTATTTGGGCCATATTGTGACAAATCAAGGGGTAAGAGTAGACAACAAAAAAATTGAAGCCATGGTTACTTGGCTACCACCTACTAATGTTACTGAGCTACGAGGATTTTTAGGCTTGACAGGTTATTACAAAAATTTTTTTGGAATTACGAATTGTTGGCATAACCCCTTACAAATCTTCTCAAAAAAGGAAACTTTCAATGGAATGACGAAGTAGCCGATACATTCAAAGTGCTCAAACTATCCATGACAACAACTCTAATTTTGGCCATGCCGAATTTTAATGAATCTTTTATCATTGAAATTGATGCTTCAGGTGACGGGATTGGCGCAGTTCTTACTCAACAGGATCGACCACTCGCTTTCATGAGTCGAGCTTTGGGAGTTACTAAGCGAGCCTGATCTATCTACGCCAAAGAAATGCTTGTCATCGTCGAAGCTATTTGTACTTGGTGGCCTTATATCTTGGGCAGGAAGTTCTTCATTCGAATAGATCATAGGAGCCTTAAATACTTCTTGGATCAGCCTGTGGCTACATCCGAATAACAAAAATGGGTAGCCAAACTTTTGGGCTATGACTATGAAATTATTTATCGACCAGAACGTGAAAATTCGGCTGCTGATGCCCTTTCTCATCGTCTTGATAGTCCTCTTCTTCATCCTATATTTGTCTTTCAGGTAACTCTTTGGGATGACATAAGAAAAGCTGCACACGACAACCCATATATGCAGCAAATCCATAGCCAATCAGCTAAGAATCCATCTGGCCCTTACTCAGTACATAATGGTATTTATTTCCACAAAAAGAGAGTAATTGTTCCTCTTAGTATCCGTAACAAGTTACTATATGAATTTCATGACAGTAAAGTGGCAGGACATTCTGGAATATTAAGGACATTCAAACGTTTAACTCAGCAATTTTATTGGCCATCTATGTATAAAAGTCAGTCCAAAACTACATTATGAGATGTGATGTTTGCCAAAAAACCAAAATTGAAACATTAGCTCTTGCGGGATTGCTCCAACCACTTCCCATCCCTTGTCAAGTGTGGGATGATATAAGCTTGGATTTTATTGAAGGCCTCTCTTCTTCACATGGGAAAAATAGTCTGCTAGTGGTAGTTGATCGACTCAGTAAGTATGCCCACTTTGTTGCTTTGTCTCATCCATTCACTGCCAAGATTATAGCAGCTCATTTTGTCAACAATATCATCAAACTCCATGGCATGCCGAAATCAATTATTAGCGATCGTGACCCCATCTTTATCAGCAAATTTTGGCAAGAATTCTTTACTATGTTGGGTACGAAGTTAAAACTGAGTTTTGCATACCATGCACAAACGGATGGCCAAACCGAAGTGGTGAATCACTGTGTTGAACAATATCTCCGTTGTTTCATTCATCGATGGCCACGTAAATGGTACAATTACTTCTTGTGGGCAGAATTGTGGTATAACACCACCTACCACATTTCTACGGGGATGACTCATTTTCAAGCTTTGTATGGTCAGCTTCCTCCTTCTATTCCATTATATTCTGATGAGTTATCTTGGGTTAACTAAGTCAATCAAACTCTAATATAAAGGGATGAATTGTTGCAGCACTTGAAGAGGAATTTTGATAGGGCAGCTAATCGAATGAAATAGTTAGCCGACACAAAACGACGTGATGTG
>JAXCLQ010052638.1:0-18428 GCA_035584115.1 Cedrela odorata | reverse complement strand
AAAATGATATAAATGCCATTTTATTAATCATAAACTAATTTACAATAATATTCAAAATTTAGATATATATATATATAAGGATGATATCCCTAAACCGTATGACATGATTGGTTCTAGGGCATATCTCCAACACTAGGTACGCATGAAAAAATCTTGGACTAGAGATAATAAAAGATTTTTTAATTTTAGAGAAAATATTGTCACTGTTCTGTTATTTTCCCTCTCTTAGACATCATAAAGCAAAACCCTGACTTAAGCACTGGAAGGTTTTTGTCGGACAATCGGTTTTTACCCCATAGGTTTCGTTATGGTTTCAGGATAAATGACATTCAAACAAAAGAAGATTGATGCTGGTGTATTAAGTCCACAGAAGAATTTTTTCTGCATCAACATTTGGCATCGTTTGTGGAAAACTTAAACAAAAAGCTACGAACAACTGCAACTAGAAGAAAAGTCGTGGTAACAATGCAAACTTATGCAACTAGAAACCGAATGATGACAAGGGAAAATCATGAAGAAAATCCTCTTAAGGTTGCAACAGTGATTATCCAAAACAATAATAATCAACCACCACCCTTAGAAAACACAAGTCACCTTTCGGAAGCCTCATCCTTACATCAAAATCTCTCCGGCTCGAAGGCTGGCCAACAGCAAAAAATAATATGTAAAAAAAGATCAATAATTCCAAACGCTAGCAGAGGAAGTTGTGGAGATGAAAAGAATGCTTCAAGATGATTCTCACGGTCTAAGAATGCCCATATCAGCAAAGGCCATGGAAAGTAACATTTTGGATGTCTTACATACCAAAGATTATGAAACTAATCCCCAAAAAAATATCATTAGGAAGAGATACACAATTGCAGTGAAAGAGAAGAGAAAAATCTCTAATTATCCCAAAACTCTCAAGATGATACAATGATAATTCGCAAATAGAGGCCAGGGAATAGTTCCAGTCCGGAATATATGAGGACTTTCCTTAATTGAAAACGTCAAAAGGAGAGAAAAAACTCCCAGTGAAGCCCATCTCTAGGAAGAGGACGTTGGGAACACAGTGAAAAAGTTGGCAACCTAGAAGGTTATGTCAAAAAGTTGGTAGAGGAATTGGAGGATCAAAAGAGACAAAGACAAAAGAGAAATGAGGAACTACCGTCTTGCATGAGATTACACCCCAAATCCCCGTTTTCCTAAATAATTCTAACTTTGTTCTTCCTAGGAAGTTCAAGATGCCTTAGATAATCCCATTCATAAGAAAAACTGATCCATCCTTACATAAGGATTTCTTTATAGAGGTGATACTGATACAAGGGCTGAATGAACTCTAGATGTGTCGTTTGTTCCCCTTAATACCGGAAAAACTGACAAGGAAATGGTTTACCAACCTAATCCCTAATAGCATATATAATTTCGAGCAATTGTACGAGGCATTCATCAATGAGTTCAAGAGGGTAGTTATCAGCCTTAAAACCCTTAGTTTGTTATTGCTCTTGAAACAAGGGAAAGGAGAAAGCCTTAAGAACTTTGTTAGGGTTTACGAGTGGACCGAGGATGATATGTGATATGAAAACCGTCCATCATTACCTATGAAATGGCTAGAAGAAAACTATTGAAAAGATTGAGATTGAAGACTAGGTTACCCTCAAGATAGAAGAAAAGGAAATAAGACTATTACCCAGTGATGAGATACGAAACTTAAAGGCAGACCAGAGAATAAGGCGAGATGACAAGAGGAATTTTTGAGATACTAACGAAAAAAGGGGTCGGATACCCAACCGAAACAGAACGAGTAATAGTGTTTATGATTTCCTCTCCGAAGTGACAGCGTTCACCAATAAAATATGACATAAGAAGAGTTGCCCAAGTCCAAAAAAAGAGAATAATCACTCCCTTAATTGTGCCTTTCTCACAAATTCTATAAGAAATAAAAAGGTAAGAGACTGTATTAATGAAACTTCGCCATATAAAAGCCAAGAATAAGTTTTTCAAGTTTTAGTAAAGCGTTAAACACTTGACATATAAGTGCTTTGACTTTAGGAATCCAGTAGAAGTTTTGGTCCAAAATAACTATTTGTTAGATTTTGTGGCAAGATATGAGAAGAAACTCAATACTTCGAATCGAAGAGCCAGTATGAGAAATCTTACGAGTATTAGGCAATGGCAATTTCCTGCGAAACCACATTGGTAGGAAATTCAAATAAGGCGAAAAAGAATTACTCAAAATATTCATTACCACTTCAGTCTCGAATTCTTACATCATGAATGTAAGAGCTGAAAAGAAGTAGAAGATCGCCTCAATCCCAACTATGTTCACAAATGAGGACGAGTTAGGAATACATTACCTACACGATGACGCTTTGGTGATAACATTGGTAGTAGGAACGACTCAGGTTAGCTGGATATTAGTGGATATACGGAGTTCGGCCAACATAATCTTTAAAGAAACTTTAGATTCCCTAAAAATCGAAGACTTAAGACTAATGCTGGCTAAAACAACATTTTATTGCTTCGACGAATCATGCATTTACCCGTTGGGGTAATACAACTGCCTATCACTATAGGAAAAAAATCATATTAAAAGACTACAATGGCTGAATTTTAAGTAGTCAATCTTAAGATGCCCTACACTATGATTCTCGGAAGGCTTTTCTCAGGGTTACAAAGGCAATAGAAAGCATCCATTACCTAAAGCTAAAATTCAGGGCAAGAAAAGGTATTGACGTCATCAGAGGAAGTAAAAAAGAAACTCGATCATTCTTCGCAACCTCTTCAAAAAGCTCATTTTGCCTATCAAAACGACCTTGGGAAGAAATCATTGGAGATGATGACATGAAACAGAAATGAATTATAGAAAATATAAGTAAGGGGGCCAAACAAAATAACACGCCACTAGCGTTAGAGTTAGCAAAAAAACTTGAATCTGTTGACTTGGATAAAGAAACTCACCAAAAAATAATCAAAATTGGTTATCGTCTTCTTGAGGAGTAAAGATAATACTGAAATATTCTAAGACAACATATAGATGTGTTTGCATAAACACATGAAGATTTGCCCGGAATTTATCCTCTGATAATTTCCCACTAGCTTACAATCGACCTCCAGTACAAACCTGTGAAATAGAAGAGAACCATTAAATGCCAAACAAAAAGAGGCAACGTATGTCAAAGTTCAGTCTTGAGAAGTGTACGTTTGGAGTCTAAGCTGAAAAGTTCCTAGGATATATGGTCAGCGAATGTGGCATTGAAGCCAATCCATAAAAAATCAAGGCTATATTAGATCTCAAATCCCATTCACCTTCAATGAATTGCCAAGTCTAACAAGACAATTAGTAGCATTAAGCAGGTTTTTATCCAAGGCAATTGACAAGTGTTTCCCTTTTTTTCAGATCTTGAAGAAAGAGAAAAAGATTGATTGGACTGAAGAATGTGAGAATAGCTTCCAGGAGTTAAAGCAATACCTTACATCACCCCTACACTTGACAAGCCCAAAAATTGGAGATATGTTGTACTTTACCTTTCAATGAACGACAATTCTATAAGTTCAGTCCTAGTAAATGAAGATTAAAAAAAGATCTATCATCATTTATACTTTACTAGCAAGGCACTGCTAGACGTTGAATCTAGATACTTTTCACCCGAGAAATTAGCACTGGCATTGGTAGTAGTAGCAAATAAGTTGCGACCATACTTTCAGGCCCACCAGACGATGATACTGACAAACCAATCCCTGAGATAGATTTTTCATCGACTTGACCTATCAGGTCAATTAGTGAAATGGTCGATTGAACTCAACAAATCTCACATCAACTACAAACCTAGGAAAGTCATAAAAGAACAAGCTTTGGTAGATTTTGTAACAGAAGGGTTAATATTCGAACACCTTTTTGTTCATCAAATGGTAGAAGGCCCTTCGGATCGGGAGCAAGGGAATTTATTCATCCCAAACATAACTAAGCTAATCTGGAGTCTCTTTATTGATAGAACTTCAAATGCACAAGGAGGGAGTCGAAAAGTTATCCTTATAAGTCCATAAGGGAATGAGGTATTGTATTCTTTAAATTTCAAATTTAAGATCATAAATAATAAGGCATAATACGAAGCTTTAATCACATGGATCAATCTAGCTCAAACTTTGGGGATTACAAGCTTAGGCATTCACTGTGATTCCCAATTAATAGCCAGTCAAATTGATGGACAGTTCTAAGCCTATGAGAGCAACATGTAAGCTTACCTAGAAAAAGCTAAACGACTCCTGGGTATCTTAAAGACAGTCACAATAAGACAAATCCTAAGGTTAGATAACTTAAGGGCAGACACTCTACCTTTAAGGGGAATACTCCAGCCTCGGTTTTAATCGAAGTTTAGGAGCAAAAAAAAAAAAAAACACTGATGTAAGCAATGACCAACCTTTCATAACTCAACTCAACTCGACATTGCTGGATGGAAGAAATAAAATCTTATATCTAGGAAGGAATTCTCAAATGACAGGGATGAAATAAGAAGAGTAAAAAATAGGTCAGTGATGTATACTATCATTAACGGTGAATTATATAAACAGGGGTTTAGCATCTCCTATCTCAAATTCTTTGGACCTGAAGAAGCTGCATGGGTTCTAAACAAAATCCATCGTGGAATATGTGACAAACATGGAGGAGCTCGTACCATGATGTATAAAGTCCTAAGGAAATGATATTACTAGCCAATACTTTCTTAAGACGCAGTGCAGATAGCAAAAACTTGTCACGAATGTCAAGTACATGATAATTTACCTAAATAGCCCACTGAGAAGCTAACGTGCTTGACAAGCCCTTGGCCATTTTCCTAGTGGGGGCTAGATCTTATAGGCCCTACGCCCCCCGTTTGAGCCAACACAAAATATGCCAAAGTGATTATTGATTACTTCACAAAATAGGTAAAACCTGAGCTATTAGCTACCTGATGATATCACATTGATGACTTGATTATATCTATGTGTTTTCAATGATAACTTAATATTATTCTTAATGTTAAGTTAACATAACATGATCTTAATCTTGTTTGAGAATCAAGAAACAATATATAAACTTACTTAATCGAATTCTTAACAAATCTGTGTAAAAACGTTTTGAAAGATCAAACAGGATCAATACATAAGTAAAACGGATCGATACCATTGAAACTAGAACGATACCTAGAGTAAAGTAGATCGATACATGCCTTGTTTAGAAAGTTGTAAATTATTTACAAAGCAGACCAGATCAATACCTGAGCTGAAACATATCAATATATGTCTTGTTTAAAGAGTTGCAAATTATTTATAAGGTAGATCAGATCGATACCTTAGCTGAAACAGATTGATCCATGTCTTGTTTAGAGAGTTGCAAATTATTTATAAGGCAGACCAGATCGAAGTAAAGTGAATCGATACAAGCAAATTTCAGAAAGTTAAAAATTATTTATGAAGTGAATCAGATCTGTATGTAAAGGCAAAGAGATCGATACTCGAGACTCAGCTCGTACTATTTACATAAAGAGAACGGTACATGGGTAAAGGGATCAATACTTCTTTTGAATTTAAGGCTCAACAGTAACTTCTGTAGCATTTATGGCGGACATTAAATGTCCCAAATCAAGCCGTTGGACTCAAGGGTCTTCTCAGAAAGGAAGAATATAAATAGAAGAAATACAATAAAGCAAAAAAAAAAAAAAAAAGAATGAACATTACAATCAAAATCAAAAGACATTCTTGAAGAACACTTTCAAACGTGAATGGTTAAATTTTCTCTCTCTATTGTAAAACTTTCAAATTCTATGTGAGAGATTTATTTCTTGTGAGAGCATCCTGATATATCTACTCTAGTGTGAGAGCAAAATTCAATATACATTTGTGATATTGTATTGAGTATATCTTCACCCGAATTAAAGAAGATTGTACTGGGTTTTCCTTTTCACCTGTGAGAAAGGAAGCGTAAGTTTTCCCTTCACCTCAAAAGGAGCGTACTAGGTTTCACTTGACCTGTGAAAAACAAGGAAATAGTAGGACCTCAGTGGTAGTAATCTGTATTTGAGAGAGTGGACGTAGGCCAAGCTTTGCTGAACCACTATAAACTATGTTTGTCTTTCTCACTCTACTACTGTTTTATTTATTGCACTGCATTGCATATATTTTTAATTTCTAAAGTTTTAAAACCCAATTCCCCCTTCTTAGGTGTTGCCAACTAGGCCAACACCACCATTATCGAGAGGAAAACCATAACATTTGTCAAGCAGAATGTTATTTATTAGTACGGGATACCCTAAATGCTGATCGTAGACAACGAAAAGCAATTCGACATCTCAAATTTCAGGGAATTATGTGCAGATTAGTCAATTGACCTCAAGTTCATAACACCTGCCCACTTAAAGGCCAACCAACAAGTGAAAGCTGTGAATAAAGTAATCAAGAAAACACTAAAAAAAAAAGCTTAATGAGCACAAGGGTGCATAGATTAATAAGCTTCCCGAGGTCCTTTGGGTCTATAAGATCTTTAGAGTCTAGTATTTGGATGTAAAGCAGTAATATCTATCGAAGTTGACATACCAACTTTCTAGATCGGTAGTTACGATCAGATGAGCAATGATTAAAATATACGCTTAGAGTTAGATCTGCTTAAAGAAAAAAAAGGATTAAGTAATGATAAGAGTAGCGACCTACCAACAGAGGGTGGCCAGGTATTATAATAAGAATGTTTGGCACCGTACCTTCCAAGTTAAAGATTGGGTCTTAAGACAAGTCACCTTGAACACTAGAATACCCGAAGAAGGTGTTCTTGGGGCTAATTGGGAAGGGCCTTACAAGGTCATCCAGATTTTGAGGCTTGAAGTTTACAAATTAGAATCCTTAGACAAAAGTAGGTAAAAAAATAATGAAATATCTAGTGGTTGAAGTTATATTATCCTTGGATTTTTAAAATTTTGTAAAAATTATTTCACCAAAATAATAAATAAACTTATTATTTTTTGACATCATCAAAAAACTCATGTTAACAGAAGTGCATTAATGAGTATATGATCCTCAAGTTAAAGCACAAAGAAACTAAAAGATTTGGGATAATATTACTCACAATTTGAATAAGCCCCAAGCCTAATCTCAGGATGTAAAAGAATGAAGTGGTCCTAATAAGTTAGATCCTCATTCATCTTAGGATAATATTATCCATAGCTCTAATAAGCCCTGAGCATGACCTCAAGACGTAAAAGAGCAAAATGGTTCCTAGACGATTAAGTTCTACGTTCATCTCATGATAATACTATTCATAGTTCGAATAAGCTCAGAGGCCGACCTCAGAACGTATAAGAGCGAAATAGTTCTTAGATCACTAAGTCCTGTGCTCGTCTCAGGGTAATATTATCCACAGCTCGAATAAGCCCTAAGCATGACCTCAGGACATATAAGAGCGTAATGGTTCCTGAAAGACAACATTAAAACTTTCACACTGAGGTCATATTATCCACTCAATAAGTCTTGAGTCGAGTCAAAAGGCAAATAAGAATGGAGTGGTTATTATTGGATTATGTCATATCGACTCGCTAAGGTAATACTATCTATAAGCTCAAATAAACCCTGAGCTTAACCTTAGAACCTATAAGAGTGAAATGGTTCTCAGACAATTACGCTCACTCTTTACTTGGGGGTAATAATATCTAGAACCTAAACAAGTTCTAAGGATGATGTTGTGACTAGAAAAAATCCAATAGTTCTCAGATGACTACGACAAATGAACTCAAGTTAGGCTAATAATATCCAAAGTCTATTAAAGCCTTAAATCTAAGGTGTACAGGGTTCCTGCTTAAAGATACCCTATTCAATAAGAGAACAAACAGAGTTTTGACTTGTGAAAACACAAAGTTGTGCATTCTCGGCTTATCTCGGCTTAGGTTAGGCTGTCAGAATACTCATTGACAATAGTTAAGTTCTATGTAATATGCGAAGAGCCAAGTAGAAAGAAACAAAAAGGAAACAAGAGCGATAAAAAGATCCACATAAGTCAAAAATATGAAATTGGCAAATTTATTAAGTATTAATATTCATTAAATCTTTTATATAAAAAAAATGAGAAAGCTAAGTCTATTATTCAATTAGTCGGATCGGTTGAGGGATTTGGTGGATCAGAAAGAGCAACAACCTAGTCAATAAGATGAGCAACAGCCTGGTCAACAGGAGAAGCGTTAGCTGAGTCAGCAAGAGAGGGAGAAATTTCTTATTGGTCAATAGGAGGAACAGAAAGAACTTTGAGGTTATAAGGAGAGGCTCTTTTAGGGCATATGCCATCAGATAAGCCCTTATCCGAGGAGTCTTTACCAGGAGGTGGAGTCACACATCCTAAGGCCTCGTATTGCCATGTTAGATCTAAGTCCGAATATCTACTTTAGAACGTCTCGTAGGTTAGATCAATTCTTTCATTGACCTATTCTACGATGACAGATTCAGCCACCCCTTCAACCTTTTTAAGCTTAATGGCTAGGAACACGAATCTTTTCTTCTTGGCTTCTAGCTTTTGTTTCTGTTTCCGGTACCTTTCCTCGAATCCTCGACGAACTCCCTAGCACTCTGTCTTGGACTTATTCAAGTCAAACTCAAGAGTGTTTATCTTTCTACTAGACTCTACCTAGGAAGATTCAGTAGAGGCCGTTTCATGGCTAAGTTCCTCTCTGCCTCTTTGGCTTTACACCCTAACAAGGCAGTCTCATTAGCTACAAGACTCGAGGAGACAGTATTAATGGCATCTCGATAGACAACGATGGCGTATTGTATTTGAGAGGATTATCAAACAGTAAAACATTAATAAAAACCAAAGAAAACTTGTCCCTCCAAAATCAAAGCAAGTGTTAACTTGCCCGGCTTAACCACCTCAATAGGTAGTCTAAATAGACCAAGGTGAGGCACTTGAAAAGGTCTCATAATACTCGGATTAAAGGTTCACCACTTGCTGGTTAATGTAGGGGAGGAAGGGGTAAAAAATTTCCTTTTGTTCACAAGAAGATCCTCAAGAACAAGCTCGAAGAAGATAAAACCTCTGTCAATATCTCGAGCTGTCATCTCCTTCTTCTGTCTCTGCCCATCTTCCTTGTCACCTTGACAAACTTCTTCTTACATTTTTCCTTATCTATCTTAGGGGCAAAAGGAAACCACAAGTTACCTTGGACCTTAGTTGAAACTCAACTGGAACCAAAAGGCCTAGTAATGCTTGGGAAAATAAACATCCCAAGAATACCTCTGAGGGTAGAAGGACCAGACTTGATCCTTTCAACCTGAGGAATCTTTTTAGCTTGAGGAATCCTTTCAGCCTTCTTGCCCTTAATCAACTTCTTCAAGGCATCTAAGGAGTTTGGCACAAGTTTTTTTAAGGCCTTGTTTATTAATACAAAGTAAAGTTACACCAAGGTCAGCTACCATAGTTCAACTTAAGAGAAAAGAATAGAAAGATACCTACTAATTTGGGCCTTTTCTTAAGCTAATTGGCATTTGGAGACATAAAAATTCACAAAACCTGATCTGATCAGGTCAGTATCAGAAATGAGAGGCCTTTCGTTAAATGCCAAGGACCAGGCCATCTCAACTTTCTCTCGACTTTGAGCAATAAGCTTAGGCAAATCACCAAAGTGATTGCATCCCCGAACACTTTAGGTACCTAGATATTATTGTCAAAATTTAGTCACCTCCAACAAAGAACCACTTGTTTTTCCAATCTTTATTGCAAGACGGATTACCCACGATGGGATTGCACTGTTTGGGTCAGGTTTGAAGATAGTACCACCCAGATTTCTTTTGGATTCCTTTTTAACAGGTTCATATATTTAATTTCTTCAATTGTGAGAACAAAGTTTGAGGTTTGACTCCACAAAACAAACAAACTTAACAAAATTCTCTAACCATTAAGGTTTAGTTGGAAGAGTGTAATGTTAAAGGACTCAAAAATCTTAGTAAAATAGTCCTGAATGAAGAGTGTGACCCCGAGATGAAACAATTCCTCATTGAAGGAAATTTCACCTTCAAAAAGGTAGCTAGGGAGTTCATTCTCCTTAGGAATCCTAAGATAAATGCCTTTGAGAATGTTGTTGCACTAGATATAAGTTTCTAAATCTAATTTCGTGACAAAAGAAGGGAACTAGTCTGCTTCAAAAAGTATGGTATGTTTCTTTACCTTAGAAGTAGGGAGAAGAGTAAAAATAATGGATAGGTCTTCCTCAAAATTGTTTCTTTTGGATGCAGTCTAGTTGTCACTTGAAACAAAACCTATTTTTGTTCACAAGAAAGAAAAACAAATAATCAAGAGCTGCTCAAGATCATCAACAAACTCACAAGAGCTACCTATAGGCTCTAACCTTGGAAATCTATCTAACGTTTGTTGCAAACAACAGAAATAACCAAAAAATAATAATAAGAATACAATATAAGCTCGGAGGATTCAAAGACTTATCAGTTTATGTTGAATGAAGAATAATCACCTAGATCTCACTAAAAATCTTATTCTTGGTAAGGCTATCAATAATGAAAAGAGGGATATAATCTAGAAAGAAGACAATAATGTAATAAGATGTGAGTTGCAGTCCAAAACCAAGACAATAAAGTAATAAGATGAGAGTCGCAGTCCGAAACGAAAATAATAAAATAAAAGAAAGAGAGTTGTAGCCCAAAATGAAAGCAATAATGAAAGAATAAAAAGAGAATTGCAATCCTAAAAGGAAACGACTGTGACGAATCAGATTGGTGCCTGTAATCCAAAATGGAGATGGAATTAAAAATAAATACAGAACCTAGTAAACTTTTTCGTTCTAAATCGATTACTACCACTTATAGAAACAATAGCAACAAAGTGATTAGACTTGAAGTTTATTTTTCTGATTTCTTCTACTATAGAGAGTCCAAAAAGAGTCTGGATACAATGAAAATGTTCAAAAGGCAAAAAAGTGAGGATTAGAAATCCTAACCGTTGCTGCACAAAGGAAATGAATGAATAAGATTAAGCCACGTGGAGTGGAAGGTTAAAAGGTAATCATTGAAATACGAAAACGAAGCTGTAATCATAAAGGCAAAAGAGATCTTTTAGAACCCAAAATGATATGGCCCAATGATCCAATGAAAGGTAGCCATGTGGACGGAGGTTTGCTGATTTCAAATCAAGCATTTAAGATTAGCGTGTGTTCAAGTCTTTTTAAATCGCAATTTTTAGTTTTTGCTACACAACCACTGTTTGACTAAAACTAAAGGGCTTGATATTTGGGAAGAGGTCTGGGGTACATGTAAAGCCCAATAAACCTTAAGCCCCCGAATGAACAGTACAAAGCAAAAAAATGAAGTCCTATAAAGGATGAAAGCCATCAAAGCCTAGCTCGAGCCCAAGAGGCACTAGCCTAAAGATAACAAGGACCTCAAGTATTGTGAGGGACGAGACCTCTCAAGCTTAGAAAAAATGTCTCGGACTTAAGACATTAATTACGACCTCTTCGGTAAAGGTCTCGAGCATATGACACGGTTGGAGGCTGTCTTAGAAAATAGTCTCTAAGACCTTTTAATAAGTTACGTATCAATAAAAGATTTGTTTTCCTTTCAATCTGTTTTCGAATTATTTCATAATAAGAATTCTTAGCTAGTAGAAGTATTCTGCAAGAAGGGCTTAGGATCTAACAATATTCAGAAAATCGATGTTATAAAGTTAAAATTCATTATGGTTTCAGGTTAAATGATATTCAAACAAGAGAAGAAGATTGGTACTGGTGCACTGAGTCCACAGAAGGATTTTTATTGCATCAAAATTATTAATAAAAAGTATATATGAACAATATTAGTGAACAATCATGTCTTGCATAAGTTTAATGTCGAAATACTATTCGAACAAGGAATAATAAATAGTGATGAAAAGTGTTAGGTGACAGTGATTCGTGAATAGGCTTGTTAATAGTTTTACGAACAATAATTTTTTTTTAAACCTAATTTCTTTTAGTGCTTTTTTGGCCACTAAATTTTATAAAATCACACTCTTATGTCTCATATTTAGAGAGATACTTATTGTGACTTAAAAAGACTTATTACAATTTTTTTTTACCATCTTCTCAAAATAAATTTTTTCAAAACTTTTGAAGTTCTTTAGAGAATAAGTTTTTCTTTTTGTGTTTTTTTGATAAACACTACTATTAATCTTAACAAAAATCCAACTGAAAAGCCTTCAGAGTTTTGATTGTTGTTGGTGGTTAGAATTTTAGCCTTATTAATGTGCTGTTCAAGAATTCCATGGAAGAAAGAAGATTTCAAAGTTCTGAATGATGGATTGCTTGAAGTGAGTCATTTATCGAGCGAGTTAGATTTGAGTGACAAGAGTTCTTATATTAAATCACATGTTGTAAGTTCTTCTTTATCTAGTGGAATATTTGGTGGCTCATATATTAGTCTGGAGGGCTTTTATCTTGTGAAGAATTCTTCATAAGGTTTCCCTTCGTTAGCAAATTCTTTACTCAATTACTTAAATTATTTATTAATTTAGATTATTTTTATTGTTGGGGATGTAGTCTAAGACATAATAAAGCTCAATAGGTTGTGGGCTCAAATTAGAGTCCCATAAAAGATGAAAAAAAAGCCTAAGGCCCAGCTCGATCCAAGAAACACTATCTAAAAGATATCAAGAACCTCAGGTACAGTAAGGGTTGAGACCTCTTGAGATCAGAGAAAAGGCCTAAGGTTCAAGTGTTAATTCCGAGACTTCTTTCACACTTGGAGGTCTTAAAAGCAGTTTGAAGGAAGTTTTAGAAATACGATACAGTTTGAGCTCATCTCAAGTGAATGAAGAAATATCAAACAAAGACTTCCGAGACCTCTCGACAATTACTTATTTGCAAAGAAATCATTCTTTTTTCAATTTCTCTCTGGATTATAGGGGATTTTTAGCCTAGTAGATGTACTTTACAAGTAGGGCTTATTCCATAATAAGGATCCACTGCCTGGCAGACGTATTCTGTAAGAATGACTTGAAATCCAACAAATTTCAAAAAGTCAATGCTTATAAAGTAGAGTTCTCGTGATTTTTGGAATCCAAATATGACTGAGATCATTATTTTTAGATTCCATGAAATTCTACAAAATTTGAAAAACTTAATATAAAACAACATCTATAAAAGGGGGATCGAGGACAACTATGTACGTATTTTGAAACAACTCCAAGCTAGACATATAACTTGCTTCTTAAAAAAAAAAAAAAAGTAGTCCTCATCTCTTCTCATTGTTTTTCTCTCTCAAATATTAATAACCAAAACCCTAACTTAAGAATCAAAATGTTTTCATTAGACCACCGGTTTTTCACCCCCTTTGTTCTTGTTGTGGTTTCATATTGGACAATATTTGGATAAAGGAAGACAATTGAGGCTAATGCACTAAGTTCTCACAAGGATTTTTGCTGCATTAATATCTGATGCCTCTGTAGGAAATTTAAACAAAAAACTAAAAAGCAGCAACAGTTAGGAGAAGAACTATGGCAACAATGCGAACTTATGCAATTAGAAACCAAACAACAACAAGTGAAAACCTTGAAGAAAACCCCTTTAAAGTAGCAGTGATAGCTAACTAAAATAACGATAATCAACCATCACCCTTGGAAGGCGTAAATTGAAGGATTTTTCGATTAGAGCACAATGCACGGGATCAATTCTTGGGCGTGTTTCAACCTAACTAGGATACAGGGGAGCCACTGCCATCACATGGCAAGTGCGGAAATGGCTCACCTAAGAACTAAAAACATGGATGTATGTGCATTTTAAAATTTTTAAACGATTTAAACTAAAGATCAACACATACCTTATATGTCAATCTTCCAAAATAAGCTACTCGTTAGCTTGTAGGTATGTCACACATACCAGTTTAACTTTGACGAGTTTCAGTTACCTAGATTTGTTTGAAAACTCAAGAATAAGTTTTTTAGATCTAGAAAACTTTTAGTTTTTGTAGAAGAGGAGGAAACCCAAGAAAACAATTTTCATCATTTTCCTCTCCTTGCTTTCTCTCTTTACCTTATCTTTCTTTTTCCCTTATGAGTTTTGTTCAAAACAAAAACTTAGCCATTCAACAATGGTGTCTCGACAGTGGCAAAGAAGAAAGAAGAAAAAGACTAATGTCGGTTATTAAAACACACATAACCCTTTGCTTTTATAATCTACTCACATTGATCAATAACAAGCAAGTGGATTTCAAGTGTCACTTTCATGAATGAATTCCATTATTCATTCATGTTACATTAATATATAATGCAACATATAAATATGTTAATATATATATATATTATATCAATCAAATTAATACATATATATATGAGAGAGAGAGAGTTTGTATTATTTTATTTATACTATATAAATAAAATATAATAATTACATTTTAATATTATATCACATATAATTAAATGTAATCATTACATATAATGTTTGACTTTCAAACATTAATTATAAAAAGACACTTGGCAACATCACATGGTGCCATTTGTCATCCAATGATCAATTTGATCAAATAATAATTATTTAATAATTAATAAACAAACAGTTTATTTATTAATATCCTTATGACAAATATCTTTTCTTTGTTTCCATATTTTCGTAAATCATATTTACATAATCCGAATTATTATTATCAAAAGATTTTCCACGCACACCTGTGCTAGCATGTCTTGGCTAGGAAATTAATTCTTTACAATAAAGAATTAAATTGCCATTCGATCAAGTATTGTAACAGTATCATTAACTAACTTAATAATATTGTATATGGCAATAACCATCATCATCAAGTAACTGATGAATGTGTGACTGCCTGGATACACTGTGAACTAGATATGAATAGATACGAACCCCTTTGTATCACTTCGGTACAACTCCTTGCATCCAAAGTTCTCAATGATCATGTGCAACCTTTAGCAAGATGCCATAACCCCCAGACATTAAAGAATCTATATAGTCATACGTGTATGAAATAAAGTCTCTTTACTGTCGACTTCTGATCGAGTGCGGGTCATGAAATTGTCAAACCTCTAACTTAATTATAGGAACAGGGTCTCAAATCATATACGGAAATCATGTATCTGAAAACACCTTTTCCAAAACATGTACTCTGGTTAGAGATTTCATTTCTCATGTATGACATCCTTGCCTAAGATTTCAAACTCCAAATATCTGAGCCAGCAAATTCCATCGTGGTTATCACCTGTCCTCATATACCAAGAACACATTGCTAGCAAGCTTCTTTCACCAGGTGGGCTAGCCCGGTGCGATATAAACAAGTAAACTATATGCCTCAATGCAGATGACATCTGTGATACCTCATATCAAAGGACTAATGATACTACGGTTATGTGACGTATCATTAACTATGGATAATCACCCATGTGATTTGTCAAGTTTAGTCACGCTCAGTGACACATTCTCCAACGCATCACTCATGTTTATGCTCTTGAGATATGAGACTTGTCTGTCAACTATTAGCATCCAATACTAATTCTTGGCAGCATCAAACATGCCAGTCATTTAATATCATAGTCCCATATGACATCACCTCAACCAAGAACTCATTTGGATGTATTCAAATCAAAACTCTATACTCATATCTACAACTCCTTGCAAATAGAGTTATGACATCATAATACATTATGGGATCTCATTCTGCATTATTTATTTAATAAAGCAACTGTAAATGCAAAATGATATAAATGTTATTTTATTAATCGTAAACAATTTATAATTAATTACAGAAATATATTTATATATACAAGGAATGATATCCCTAAATTACATCACACGATTGGTTCTAGAGCATATCTCCAACATAAAACACGGTTCAGAAGCTTCATCCCAACATCAAAGTGTAAGAGTTATGCCTTACAAGCCAATCACATGTTGTTATGATGGGTATTATCTCTTGTAAATCTTTACTTTTATTAATGAAATAAATATTTTATGGTAATTTCTTTCATCATTTATTTACATGTTTATATGTACAATGATGAAGTCCATAGAATGTTTGCAATACATATCTAATTATGATGAGATCATACTTATGAAATAGATATATTAGATGCATCATTCTTAAACATTCCCAGTCATAGAACTACAAAGTGAGGCCTTTATAGTATTGGATAGATTAGTACACATTATGCCTGTTTGTTGAAAAGGTGGTTGTTCTCATAGACTACTTGTGTAGTGACACTAAGGCAAGTGTGTAGGTGTTCATTAGAGAATGAGTTCACTGAATTGACTTACAGTAGAAATATCCAAATGGCAATTGTATTTTACTGTCAATTGGACATTCTTTGTATTAGTAGTGTAAGTGATCATTAGACTTGAAAATATCATAGTTATCCTGTGGGTAAAATGTTGTACTTTAATACTAACTCAAAATGAACTATTAGACTCATTATGGGTAGTTATTGGGCATGGTACTATACTTATAAAGATAAATGAATATTCAATAAAGGATCTATTACCTAAGTACATTGTGGGAGTTTGCTCTATAAGAATGATAGAGATATGTCTTAAGAAATCCTTGGCCAAGGTGCAGTGTAGGATTGAGAAAGAGTTCTCAATGACGGTACACTAAATGAGTTATGATCTCGAGATTCATTATATATAGTATTGGATATAAAGGTTTTGACAGTTAACCATGACCTTGATCCAATTAGAGCAAGTATGACAGAAAGATTGAATAGCACGGTAACTGATTACGGAAAGGTTTATGTTGAAGCTTGCTACTTCATTATAATTCGGGTGGCCATGATACATTGCTAGATGTTAATCTTGGTCTGTAGACATATTTGATTAATCATGAGATGATTTATTAAATATTAAGTGAATTAAATAGTTTAATTCATTAAATTAATCATGAGATGATTTACTTAATGTCGAATGAATTAAAGAGTTTAACTCAGAATTTAATATACGTTTACTGGCGACTTTATAGTGAACCTATTAAGTCACACCCAAATTGATAAGGAACTTAATTGAGTAGTATTCTAAGTGTTGGAATAATTAATTAATAAATTATCCATACAAGGGCATTATAGTAAATTTTATAAAATAGTTTATGGTAAATTCTATAAGAAGGGTATTATAGTAATACTATAATAATTAATTAATAAGTGTTTATTTATTAATTATTAATATTTAAATAAAATAGTTTTATAGTAAATTCCATAAAAGGGTTTAATAGTAAATTCCATAAATGGTATTATGGTAATTTAGTTTTATTAATAATTGTATTTAAGTGTATGGATAAATATAAGAATTATAGGCTAATGGCAAGCTAGCACTTGCGATTAAATTGGCCATGTTTTGTATAGTGGAAATGAAAGGCTTTTATTTAGCCATTTAGTGGAATAAATATAATATATATTTAATGCCTTGGAAAATTCAAAATTGGCTTTGTTTTTTTGTTTAGCCGAGAGACATTTTAAAAGAGTAAAATTAGCTTATTTTGTGAAGGCTTAGCCGTGAAACAAAAAGAGAAGAATTTGAGTTTCTTTTCTTCTTGGCCGGGAACACACAAAGCAAAGTGTTTACTAAATTCCATCTCAATTTTCACTTTCAAGCTCAATTAAACTCAAATCAAGGGTGGACATACATAGAGGGAGTTCTCCTTAGCACTCCTCTTGCTTTAAATCTTGAATTTGTGTGACAAATTCAAAGAACAAGTAAGTTGTTCTAACTTGAAAAGTTTTAAATTATATCCAAAACAATGCAAACTTAATTTCTACTACGTTAAGCAACTCTTACAGTGGTATCAGAGCAATAGATTGCTAGTTGATTTTGTTTATGGATATATAAATAAAGTGTTTGTGGAAATTGATCATGTTTGTGTTGTGAAGAAGTTGGTTTGGTTGTTTGGTTGGTATATGAATATATAGGAGTGTTTTGGTGTATGTTTTGGCTTTAGTTGAATGTGTTGTATTGCCAATTTCGAAATTGCAAAGTGTTTCAAATATGAAAATGATAAGATGCTTAATGAAATTAAAGTTGATTGTGCCGAAATTTTGCACAGAACATTAAAATCAGCTCTACAATAATTATATGTAAAATTGAATGCTTAATTGAATATTTAATTGTTAAATAATTTATTAAGTGAATGTTTAGCAATATTCATGTATTTTTGGAACATGTGTTCGTGTTTTCAAGTGTTGGATACGTTATGAAAATGGTTTTCTGAACACGTAATAATGTATTCAATTGTTGAATACATTAAATCAACAATTTTGTAAAGTTTTCAATTGTTGAATATTTTACGAAAAAATGGAATAATGTTTATTTCATTAACTTGAATGTCATGTTAAAAATATGCAAAATACAAATTTTATTAATGTAGAGCTTGGAAAGCATGATTAAATGTCTAACCCTTGATTTGTTAAATTGATACATGTGATGTATGTTAAAATGATACATATGATGTATGTTAAAATT